>VYZR01053215.1:7768-24115 GCA_013400675.1 Oxylabes madagascariensis | reverse complement strand
GAATACTAATTAATATGAGAACTTGTAGCAAATGAAAGCTAATTCCTTTGTTTGTTAAAATGTATAGATAGTAAAAAGCATTGATAGTTGGTGTTCTTGGTTTGTGGAATCCACAGAGCACTCAGGCTTGTGCAGCTCTCAAGTATAATGAATGGCTCTCTCAGCATGTAATTATTGGCTTGTTGCACACCAGGTAAGGAATCTGATTTTTGCAGACAACAGCAGTATGGCACAAGTTCTGTGGAACACTTTAGCATCCTCATGGCCCTGTGCCATGACAAGAAGTTCCAACTCCAATGCCCAGCTTGGGCTGAGCAGTCACAAAATGTTAAGCTTGAATACCACTTCAAACTCATATGCACATGCTCTCTACAAGTGGATTTTAATTCTGTCCTTTTTTAATATTTTGGATGTGGGGGTTTCTTAAGCTCATACCTATATGCTGCCATCATCTTCATGCTCCCTGAAGATTTTCCTGGAGCACACTGACCAAGAGACATTGGTAAGATACAGCTTTAGACATATTTGTCATCTGCTTTCAGGTAACTGGGCTCAGATCTTAGGCCTGCAAGTTCAGAATACCTACTAAGGCAAAAGGTGACGCCTTTAAAGTCACTTCTGCCTCTTTCCTCAGTGATGAGCAGAGATGGGTCATGTACAAGGGGCAGGCAGGGGGAGCAGACTGCTGCAGGTAGCTGCCTACTTGGCTTATGACTGCAATGTGACGGGCTGGGATCTGCTCTTACAGCAGTGAGAAAGAGGCAATCCCAGGATATGACAGAGAGGGCCCTTTCCCTCATCCAAATCCCTTTTACCCAGAACCTCTCCAGCTCCATTAATCCTTCTAATTCCATGTCCCAGCACTGTCTCCTCTGACCCTTCTTGTTGCCTCCCAGACCCCTCTGATACTGTATTTTTTTTCAATCCCCTTTTCCAGTAGCTCCTAAACATTCCTGTTCCATCTCAACTCCTCTTCTACCTTTTTACCCATCCCCAAATACATCCAAAACAGTAATTCTGTAAAGCATTTCAGAAACTTGTGCAAGTGGGACTTTATGAAAGAAAAATGGTAGAAAAACAGAGGCTTGCCAAGATAAAAGTGTCAAGAAGGATCATAACAAATGTCATCCTCACTAGCAGGAATTTCAGGTCATGCACTCTATAGTGTCTGAGTGCCCTGCACACCACTCCAGGGTGACAAGTAAATTGCAGGCACAGGGAAGGAACACAAGATCTCTCTTTGACAACAAATTAAAAACAGATCAAAGACAATGCTGCACTCTAAATATGACTGTCTTGAATTATCAGTATTTTGTGTAATACTAGTACTTAGAAACACCCATCCGAGACTGTATCGCTCCAACTGGTGGCACATACAGGATGGAAATATAAAATGCATGTCTGACATTCATTTACCTAAACCCTATGCAAAGTGATTGTTCCTAAGTCTCACAGGAATCACCAACACCTTCCCCTGAACAGAAAGACAAGTTCAGCAAATATAAGCTCAACTTTATTGATGGAAACTGGGACACAGATCCAGCGACTTGCCTAAGACTTCCGCAGGGCTATTTATCAGTGTCTTAAAGACAAAGAGATCAGGGCTTAGTAACCAGCCTGGATGACAAAAGTGTAAGCACTGTGACCATCCAGCTCAGATAGGTACATGATAACCAAGCCTTGAGACTGAGCAGGCCTTTATAACTCTACTCACCACATACAGGTCTGACAAACCCGTGTGACGCTGCACCAGCAACATACACAAAGAAAGCTCAAGCTCATGCAGGAAACAACCAAGCTGTATTGTCACCTCTGATAAAATCTCTCCTTACTTTTAGTAAGTCAGATTTACCAGAGCCAGAGCCTAGCACTGTATATGCCTTCATCTGTGGTCATAATCTATTGCCATTCTTCTGTACACACTAGGGACATGTCATCGCTTACTGCGGGCAATGGGAACTGGGTGTCAGCTGCTAAATAGATAACACCAGAAAAAGTAATCTGAAAGCAAGAAGAATTCACAAGGCCACCCATCATGGAAATGTTTAAGGAGAGGTAACCAACTGTCCCTCAAACAGACCCATCCCTCTCAAAAGTTCTTATAAGATATTCACAACTGTGAATGCCAAATGATCACTATCCAACACTGCACAGAGTTTGGCAACTAAAACTCTTCAAGGAATTAAACTTTTTTCTAAGTTGAATGTATTCTGAGTCTAGAGATTTTCTGGTGACTAACATCTCCACAATTAACTTCCAATTAGGAATGAAAAGCTTAACTCAAAACAGAGGAAAGAGTGGTCCTGTGCTGAAAGGAGATTCACAGTGAACTGCAGAACAGGTCATATCGCAGGTGACTTTGGGCAAGTTCTTTCTGTAGGGCAGAAGACCTTGTCTTGCCCTTTATTAACAGCATCTGAAACAATTAACAGGCCCACTGAAACAATTTATGTCTTAAATGTTAACAACATCTGTGACAAGGAGATGCAGGAAATGAGAATAGTTCCTTGTTTGTACCACATCTGGCAAAACCAGAGCATGATCTCCATAGTGGTGTCCAGATAATAAAATGGAGTGAGAAATAAACTATGGAAAAGGTTAAGAATGAGGTTGCACAACACCACCATGCCATGTGTGTGCACAGCCTCAGCTCATGCTACACAAGCACTCTAGATGACTCAAATTCCATCTACACCATCCAAGTCTGAAAACAGGAATTTAAGATCACCATAAGCACCAAAACAAAGAAAACCACAGAGCTGTAATAACAGGATCTGGCATGGGCTATCCCAAGATAAATTTTCAGCAGTTCATTGGTGTGTCTAGGGTTATTTCTGATACCGTACTCATGCAGAAATAAAAAAGCTGAACTCTGAGGGCTAAAAATATTCAAATCTCCACCACGTCTTGTGGATAACTCCAAGAGCAACTCATACCCACAGAATCCTGGGATGTTATGGAAAATTACAAACAATTTCCTGGATTATTTTGTTTGGTCTGATTTTTTAATGAAGTAAGGAAAGGAAAAAGAAAGCATTACCTATAAAGCACAGCGACTAAATAAACAACGAGGTGAAGCACAACTCCAACTACGACACCGTAAGGAGGCAGGAGGGGTCCAGGGGTTGCCATGTCCGTGGGCCTGGCCCTGGGTGGACCCCGAGGGCTGACCATGACCCCTGAGGGGGATAAAGGAGCGCTCTAGCTCTAAGTCAGACAGCAATATTCTCCAACCTTTGCCAGAAAGGATCGTAGTCTTCGTCTTCCCTGTAGCGGTCCCTGGGACTTCTGTTTTTTAAGACCCTGAAGTAGATAAACTGTGCTGCAAAATTCATTGTAACTCCTGGTGCGAAGCAAAGCTGGAGACTGCTGGCAGGGGACACGCTTGCCTGTGAGAAGGGTCAGCCCTGCGCTGCCTGGGTGGGAAATAGCAGGCGATGTGCTGTAAGCAGCTCTCAGCGCTGACTGGGGGGGAAGTGCCTTTGAAAGAGATGGCTGCTGCTATTTAAAGAGATTATTTCAGAGTCCAACCTGTCCTTGTCAATTTGAGTCAGGGCCTGGATTATGCTCGGGTGAAGCTCTGTTAGCAGGACACTTGAAGCTTTAGTTACTTACTGCTTAGCTGGGGAGCATGATCCCGACCAGCTAGAGGGCCCATGAGTGAGCAGCAGGACTCTGGTAGGCAGAGCAGCAGGAAAGGGATGCCAGATTTGGGGTGCTTGAATCTCTGCAGAGATCCTTTAAGGCGGCCCCAAGAGACATAAGTCCTCATGACTGAGGCACAGAGGAGACAGCTCAGTTTGTTCAGGTCTTCTCTTGGCACAAGTCCCTGCAGTAGAAAAATACAGGTATCTAAATCATAAAGAAAAGACCATCCAGGGGAAGGACTGTAGCAACAGTTAGCTTTATCTGTATAGATATCTGTTATATCTATTTATATGGGATTTATACATATAGGAATATATATATATATGTAGGAATATATAGATATATATAAACTCCATCTAAATCTGTCTTTTTTGTCTTGAGAGAGCACTAGCAAAGGCAGAGTCACAGTTCCAGATACAGAATGGCTGTGCAGTGGGGATGGGGCACAGATCCTTCTGGGGTACCTCTCCTCTCAAATATATCCCTGATGGAGTGCAGTCTCCAGACTGTCTGGAGGTGGACCAGGTATCCATTTCCAGATATGAGTGGTCCCTCAGTACCCTCTGCTTTCTACTGAGAGCATACAAAACCTTTATCTCCAAGATAGAGAACAGACGAGTCAGAAAATCTAACCCAAGCTGTGACCTAACCCTCCCCACAGGATATCATGAGAAATACTATAATCTGATTTACATGGGAGAGTCAGAATAAATGATCAAATAGTCTTCAGGGATCTCTGGAAAGTCTGAGCTGTGCTGGTAGAGCCTTCCCTACACTGGCGTGGCAGGCAGGCCCATGTTCTCTTGACTTCATCATGATGAAGCTCCAGATTCACCATTTTTTCCAGTTTCTCACACACAAACCCCTCTTATTCTTCCTTTTCCAGGTGGCTGATGTGGAGGTTGTGGTGGTGCCATGTGCTACAAGTGGCCACAGCCCAGCAGCACACTGCTGCCAGGAGAGATGAGGAAAAAATGCACTCAGCTGCTGCCAGCACTTGCAGCCCTGTGGCCAAGTTACGTTCAGGCCAACTTCACTGGTGCCTTGAAGCACTGAGGGAAGGCAAGGGGAGTTACTACTTTGTTCACAACACATCTGAACTGCAATGGTGGGCAGGAAATGGAACTTTATAGCAGTGAAAATGGTGATTCCTTTGGCTTTTGGGTATCTGGGGGTCCAGACCGATG
This sequence comes from Oxylabes madagascariensis, assembly GCA_013400675.1. Classification (NCBI taxonomy): domain Eukaryota; kingdom Metazoa; phylum Chordata; class Aves; order Passeriformes; family Timaliidae; genus Oxylabes; species Oxylabes madagascariensis. The sequence goes on along the minus strand of VYZR01053215.1, from coordinate 19,280 downwards.
CACTTGACATGAATTCAGTTCCTCACAAACAAGGCTCTGATCTGCGATTGACACTTGTGGACCACATTGCATGGATAGAAGGACTTCTGGGACCATTTGGTCAAGAAGCTGGAAAAAAATCCACCAAGCTGTTGTATGACAGAAGTACATGAAGCACTGAATTGCTATCGCTGTAAAACACTCCCAAACAAGCAGCCAACTATAGAAAAAGGATCTTTGGGAGTTTCTGCTGCAGATTTCAGCCCATGTCAAACATTCTTTCAAAGCCCTTGTCACTTCCAAACCTGTGCACAGTGCTTTAAAAAACACCACAACTACAACAGGAAGGGGAAAACTAGCTGTCAGCTTTGATTTTTTCTTTTATATGGGTGGAAGGAAGGGATAAGTAAGATATAATAGTATTGCTGGTACAGCCAAGTGATATCTAACACAATTGCCATGAAACCGTCAAGGACAATAGTAAGTTACAGGTCACCCCAGATGATATTCCTTTTGAAATCTAGAGTTTCTTACTTCCTTCCCAGCTGCTCTTTGGTGGGTCCTAAGGGAAGGAAGCCAATGCCTCAGTGCTGTAGAGCTTTCCAAAGGTTTCATTTACAACTTCCATGCTGCCACTACTCACACTTCGTGTGTTTGTGCAAGGAAATCATCGTTGGTATCTGCCCAGCTTTAGGCTGAGACATCAGTAAACCCAGACTCAGAGGCACTGTGTACATCTGAAACGGCAGTTATTGGGAAGTGGTTTCATCCACATCATAATAAAATATTATCTTTTACTTAGATAATTTTGAGTCCAAAGAAAGAAATAAATCACACAGTTTAATCAAGGGACAGAACTGAAATTCAGTGCTTGTGTGCTGGTGTGTAAGAAAAAGCAATGATTGGGACTGGAAAGAATTGGAAAATCCAAGTCTCAGAATAACAGTTTTACACTCACCAGGTCGTATATAACTGCCAGCCTTCCTCCCTTAGTCCCTGGTGCAAAACCCATTAAAAACAGCATAATGTGGAGAGAAACAGCTGCTTCTTTTTCTAGAAAACCTTTTAAACAAGGTTATGCTGCACTTTTCCTGAACCAAAAAACAAAATAGAACCATTTTGCTGTCAGGATGGAAAACAATACTTCATTTTCTTGTAACCAGAGAGAACTCAGTTTGGACAGCACTGAGAAAAATAGCTATGGCCACTGTAAATAAGGACTTCATTGAATTACAGGACTTGAAAGATTGTTTTGAAGAGTTAGCCAAGCTTTTCCCCACACTAAATAAAATTAATAACATTTCCAACCTCAGTGAGAACAGCATGGGTGGGAAGTGATAGTCTATCCAAAGCAGAGAATTCTTTACAGAATTTGATCACTTGCAGAAGGAAAGAGGGTGGAGACAGTCTGCAGTTAAGCCAAGAAAAACTATAAAAGTTTCGCAGAGAATAGCAACACAGAAAACCAAAATGATAATTGAGGATTATGTAACATATTGATGCAAATGTGGTGGTAAACCACTGAATCAGTATGGATAAAGAAATATAGACAACTCATAAAGAAGTTCCAACTAAAAAAAAAAAAAGACAAGTAAAAAGAGAAAAAAAGAATAGCCACCAAAAAGCTTCCCATTTCCTTCTAATTAAAGATACTAAATTAACTGCCATCTCAGATTCTTCATAAATCAATATTCATAGAGCAGACTGGAGTTTAAGCCCCCAGTGTTTATATTTTAATTTGTTTATATTTATCAGATAGCAGCTGACCCACATCAGTAAAATGTCAGGTTCCCATTTGCTATCTTTAGAGATGTCAGAAAAGGCTGGCAAGGTAGATTGAAATCAGTGGAAACAGAATTAGCTTCCTCAAGCTGTATTTCACAGAGCCTGAAGGAACAGGCAGGCATCAATTCAAAGAATGTACTGGCTAGAGCAAGAGGCAACAGGGAAGGCTGGATGTGCTTTATCTAAAGTTTTGGGACAGACTGTATCTGTTTTATGTAAACATTTTGTAGAAAGGATGAGATATTTCTCAAGGCAAAGAGACAAAAGTTTACATTAGAGTCCAAAAATTATCTCCTCAAAATAGTATCTATATCCACAAGAGGTCTAATACTTAGATGCTGAACCAATAGCATCAGATGAGGAACAACTGGCGGCACAAAGCTTGTGCCTTGCTGTAACAAAAAATGTACATTCTCTTCTACTGAGACTAAATAACCAATGAACCAGCAAAATATTTTGTGCTGTTATTTGGGATATTTAACTGTAACATCCTGCTTATGTCAGTTTCAAGTGGTAGGATAACATTTCTAATACAGGCAGAGGCAGCAGATTAGCATTGCAGATGCATGAAAGACCCCAGTAGTCTATTCTAAGCCACCTCACAAAATTATATTAATGAACAAATACTGTATCCAGTTATCTCTGAATAACATGACAACCCTTATGTTATCATTGGCTCCAGGGTTTTTGTCCATCTGGGCCTAAAGCGCTGGTCATGCAGTTGTGTTCACACAGAATGGAAGCACTGGCTGAAGCCCACACAGGGAATTGCTGAAAATCCACATTTGATTGTCTGTGCAGAGAACAGCAGCTGTGATCAGCAGCTTCACTTCTGCTTTTCCAGACACATTAGACCATCACAGCGGTACCATATCATTTCAAAGTACTACCGCAATAATATCTTCTCACTAGCGGAGATCACCAGGCATTCAAACGGCAAGTGAAGGTGAGCTGAAACACAATTAATTTGGGGGGGGGGTTAACAGACTCAACCCCCAAAGGGATTCTGATTTGCCACAGCCTGTACATAACTACTACAGGATGCTTTCAGAGGCTTAAAATGCCTTGCAAGACGTTTGACCAGCAGCAGAGAAGAGCAGATGGTGTTTCTGCCGAAGCTGGCCGGGGTGCCGCACTCCAGCCTCCTCGGCACCGGCACGGACTGAACTGCGCTCCCCCAGCAGCCCAAGCACGCTCAAGGTCAGGCACGTAACAGTCGGGGGCTGTCGCTTTGTGCGAGCACTCATTGATCCAAATCCTCTTCCCGCCCGTCCCGCTGTGCCTAATTAAAACACTGAACTCTCGGTTGCAGTTCACGCTGTGCCGGGGATCAGCTCACCTGGCTGTGCTCAGCGCTATTGTGGGAGGAGGAAACAGAAGGAGCCAAAGACGGGGCAGGAGACGAAGCGGTCCCCGGGGTAACCTGGTGGCCAGAAACAGGTCACCTCAGTGCCACCCGTGAGGCAGCTCCCCAGCTGCCAGGGGCCACCCGCACGTAGGTGCCAGCCTGTCCCCACGCCCTTCTGCCGGGCTGCTCCCCCACCTTGCCTCGCCTCCGCCTGCTCCCACGCTCTCCTTCCAACAATCCCATCAGCGCTGTGCAATCAAGTCCCTCCCAGTGGCCCCAGCAGAGCACTCTGCACATCCTGGATTGATACAATTTCTTCTAAATTCTAACTATAGGCTTTTGCCCCATCAGTTTCTCCCAGTTCACTTTTTTTAATGGTAAAGAGATTACTTCAGAATTATTTATAGCAGCCTGGTGATTCAATTGACTCCTGTCCTCACCTTTGATGCTTCTTATTCCCGGAACACATGCAATGAGCCCTCCATTCCCCTTCGACTTTTTTATCCTCTAATCTTGTATTTCCTCTTTTCTCAGTGTTAATGAGAAGAGACATTAGATAGTCACCACTATGAAAGTCATCCCTTCATTATTGTGTAGATGGCAAAAAGTAGTATTCAAAAAGATAAAAACTACAGAATGAAATAAAAATTACAGAATGACATAGATTAATATCTGCATTAAGACATAATATTTCTGTTACTCTTACCGACTTCCAGTGGTGGGTCTGAATTAACGAACATTTGGGACAGATAATCTAAAGCATTTTACTGCATCTGGACAGAATACTGTAACAGATCCTTTAACTTACTTTGAGCCAACTGGTCTCTTAAGGCTAGGAAGGATGTCCTAAAATCTGACATTGGGAACAGCATCCATGCTATCCCAATTTCCTACATGGATGCTGCTTCAGAATTCAGGTGATAATTCTTTCTCCTACCTCTTTCATCCTAACAATAACTAAACCATGCATGCAGATACAACAAACTAATAGCAAGTGGAGCCACCATCAGGCTCCCTCCTAACTACATATGGAACCAATTGCCCTTTAACAAACTCATTAGAAAAAAATTTTAGAAAAGGGGTGGAGGACAATAGTCGAGTTCACATCTGTTTTCCAACAATTGGAGTTAATGTCCTGTCTCTAGAGTTTGTGGAGTGTGCTAATATGTTCATTTGTTCATATGCTCACAAGGTTTTTCATGCCGTGGATCAGCTTTTAATAGAAATTTTTTCATGGGCCCGTCTCTTCCTTCTTACGGTTACACTATTTCCCTATGGCAACTACCACAAATTCTCATATAAAGTAGTGGCATTATGAAAATATTTAAGTTGTTTTTTAATGCAGTTTTTCAGCTGGAATTAAAGAGGTGAGAAGCCAGTACCATACAGTAATAACTAGCTGTACTGTTGGGGAATCTTTTTGGCCAGGATCCATCATGTGATTAACTACACAGGCAGCAGGATGAAAAAAATTCCTACACATTCCTATTCACTCTCTGCCTGGAAACATGTATTGGAAGCATGTTTGAAGAAAAATTGCAGCTAAATACGTAAGGGACCTGTAAGAACAAAGGAACTACTATCTTCCTGCTACAGTATTTATATTCACTCACACACATATTTTAAAAGGAATTTTAACCAGGGATTTTTACTGCATTGGCTTTAAAATTATACACATACTGTAAATTTTCAGAGAAATGGCAGTGGAGTGATTAGCTTGGCTTCTCTCTCTGGCAAGTCATTCTTCCCCCTGCTAGTCTCCATGACCTTGTGGTAATTAAGAGGAAAGGAAACCACACTGAGTAGCAAAAAAAAAGGGATTTATTTCCAGCTGTTTCTCTGTTTTGTTAGGTATCTCCACTCACATGGCAAACATCACCTATCTTCAAAGGCTTCACATACATGGTTGATGCCTTCCCTAATAGAGAAAGGTACACAGCTGTTAAGTAACAGACCTTTGCTATACTGCTGTTTGTCATGACTTGTGTTCAGCAAGGTGCTACTCAACACATGAATAGCTCCTCAAATATTCGCAGGCCCTTCATGGAATGAAATTGTGGCTTCAGTTGCAAGTAATTATCTCATTTAATTGGTGTGGTTTGCAATACCAATCTGCTAAAGACACTAGCTGAGTAATTCTAATTTGGGAATAATCAGGTACTTCCCCCGTATTATTTTCCCCGAATATTATCCACCACAGACTCACAGATCTACTTCCCATTTTCATGTGACGCAAATGGGTGCACGTAAAGTTACAACAGCAAAGGGCCACAACCTTCTGCAATAGAAAATAAAGCAAATATCCGATCACCACGTGTGCAATACAGGACTGGGAGTCAAGAGTCTATTCCTGAATCACTAATTTTGCTGGGAATATAGTTAATTCAGCCTTCTAAGGACAAAGGTTTCTTTTCACTAAAATGGGTGGGCACACTGCATATCATATTTCATAGGGTTCCTGAGGCATGGCCAGGCTTCATAAAATGCCTGAAATCTGTCAAATGAAAGGACATAACAACTAGTTAAAATGCAAAACAAACAGCATAATTCACTAATATTCCATGTGACCCACCTTTTCCTTCAGCTTTCTGATTCAGTTTCCTTGCATATCATTGCTCAGGAAGCTGAAGCCACAGACTGAAAACAGCCCAGAGCCATGGGATGCTTACCTAATGCTGGCAAACAGAATCCAGCCTAGTGTGCTGGCACCAAGATGACACCAGAGAGTCAATTCCTGTAGCTGACTCACTGCTGGCTTTAGGCGTAGCACAAAATGTATTGTTTTGAGGAAGGCTGGATCAGAGCTGTCTGTTCCATGACACACACACTTGTTAACTTCTCCAGGGAGGGGAGAGACAGAGCTGATCTTCACAATGCTTCACACTATGAACCATGTGATATGGCTTTTTAACAGCATCAGAGATTATGCCTCTATGGCAATAGCAGGGGAACTTGAGAGTTTTTTATGTCCCCTGGAAATTGAGATAATGAACATGAGTACAAGTTGATATACAACAGACCAGAGAGGGGTTTGCACTGGTACAGAACCTGAAGGTGATGACTCGTTCAAGGCTGCAGCCATAGGACCTCTAACTCCAACAGAGGCTGCACCATGAACTACAGAGGCATGGAGGCTCTATGGAGATTGCCAGGGATGCGTGCTAGGAATCACTACCATCCAAAGCTTTAAATGGCAATGTCTACTTCATTCTAATGAAATCACCACTGCAAGAGGCCCTTCATCTCTTCACCAAACAGAAGCACTGTTGCAGAGCAGACTTCTGCTTCCCCGAGAAGCAGCCCAGAAGCTGCATACCTGCTCTGCACAAATCAGCCTCTTCAGGTAATACAATTCTGCTTCTGCATCTGTTCAACGACTGATCCAACCCAGCAGCCAGAAACCAAATGAATTAGGAGAGTGAAAGGGACCTCTTCCAAATGGATCATGTAACAAGTCCCAATTTACATTAGGTATTCAACAGCCTCCAAGTATCAAGAACTCCTGGTCATGAGCAGCTGACAGAAGTTAAGCCTGTGGCAAGAGCTTAAGGTACCTCCACAGTCTCTAATGGAGACAAATCTTCTCTCAGGGGCAGGTAGGCAGTCTACACAAACCTTGCACTGATTTCATCATCCAGCAGTGTTAAATCCAGGAAGGTGATTATACTCTTTCATTTCCTTCTCTTCAGGGTAAGACACTTTCCCTACAAGGATTGGTTTCCTACCATTTTTGTCTCCTTCACTTAATTTTCTCTGTGTTTCACATAATGTCCTGTTTTTCCCAAGAGTTTGCTCAGCTATATCCTTTGTCAGCCCATGCTGCAGGATTTCATGCCCAATAAAAATGGGATTTTTTTCACATGGCACATATGTCCTCTGTCAACATATACCCTTTATTTAGTCCATTCCTTCTCCCTATGCACCCTGTGGGATCACTGTACACTTATTTATTGCTTTTGCCAAGCATTTAATTAGTCCAAGAAAGAGATACAGAAAGACTGTACCAAAAACAAACAAAAAAGCACCTCCCAAAATAGACTTAATCCTTATGTTAGCTCTCCCTTTCACCAATCTGCCTGCTGGCATAAATTCACATCCCTGTTCACTGGTATGCTTTTTTTGGCTGCCAGTATCTTGGGAACATCTCAACAGCTGGATTTTGTGCAAACCTACATTCATATGATCTCATTGTGTTCTCATATATGGCCATTTCCAAGATGAACGTGCTAAAGAATGCTTTCTCTGATGGTAATCAGTTACTGACTAACTTCTCAGAACAAACAAAAATGTTTGCATCACATTCTTTCTTGTGCTCTCACATCTTCTGTCTTCTGAAAAATCTGCTTCACAATTTAATGGATATTGTCATATCCACAGATTTTTTGTACTTTAGTTGCCAGTTGTCTTACCCTGCAGCTTCCTTCAGAGTACTTATAAATTACAAAAGCAATCTGAGGTACTTAACCAAGATGACCAAAAATCTCAGGACAGGTAGTCCTACTGGAAAGCAGAATCCCACTTGGCAGAAATACTCCTTCTGGCTGCGTTTCCCCGCAGTGGAAAAAACTACTCTCTGATTACAGAAACAACCCCTGGAGGATAATACTAGAGAAAACTCACACTATTTTGTTTAGTTCTCCATGGCTATCAGACAAGCACCTCACTATAGTCAAACATAACACAGTATGCAAAAATATGCAGCAAGTGCCTTAGAGGGACTGAACTGTTCCAGGAGCCTGAGAGCCATTCAGGAGGAACCTCAAGGAAATGTGCTGTCAAGGGGGTGAGTGGCCTCAGCAAAGGTGGTCTGGAATGGAAATTGCCATATTTTTTACAGTGTGTTGAAGGGAAAACTATTTCAATAAATGTTCATTGCTTTTTAGTGTGTGGCATAGAGGATGGCAGAGAGAGCTTGCAGAAATCGTCCATGAACAGGCATTGGGTGATTCTGCTTAAAAAAGGACAGAGGCAAAGGACAAACACCTTCAGAAAACAGCAGCCAACTATTCATAAATATTCTTCTTCAGCTCCCCGGTCCCCTCTCTTCAAAGCACAGAAAAACCCACAGGTAATGTCTCACTTCAAAATCACAGCCTAGCACATCAGCATCTCATATTGAAACACAGGGTAAAACTGAGGGTAGACTCACCTTTTGCAGTTCCCCTTTCAGGACCTGTTAATAAGAAAATTAGGATTTATGTAAGTTTTCAGCAAGCCTAATCAAATTTATTCTCAAAACAAAAATTCATAAAAATTGCAGTATGCTACATAGTGATGCAAGCCAAAACACCCAGAAAAACACTGTCACTCCAATTTTCATAGCTAATTTGATGTTTTATTTCATCAAAATGTTAACTTATTCAAACCAGTCCTGAGGGCTTAATAAACACTGAGGTTGTTCTATGCCTCATCAAAGTTATCAGCTAAATTCCAGGCATAGAATCTCTGTTATTGAGGTTATTTTGCCTTGCAACTGAGCTTACAATTTAACTTGTTACAGAAGTCACTGAGGATGATTATACTTTGAACCCTAAGATAGCATCTCTACAGGATCATTTTCAGATATTCAAATAACTTGATTTTTTTGACTGCTAAGGGAGTGGTAAAGACCAAGGAAGCCTGCTCTGGTTTGCAGGGGTTTATTTTCAATGGCTAACACTGTCTATCCTGAACAATGGCCTTTAGGATTAAGTAGGATGCCTTACAGGCCTCTCATTTTTTCTTGCAAGAGTTTGAAAAAAGATGACTCAAATGAATATGAAGAACAATACCAGAAAGGAGATACCTTAAGTATTTTAACACCAGCCTAGAGGGGTCAAAGACTGATGCTTATCAGTCAACACCCAGGAACCTGCAGGACAAACAATGTTGAACCAAGATCCGGCTAAAAATCACACAGTTGCCAGGCTACCATGAGTAGTGCTATTTTTGAATGCGATATTACCAAGCCCAACCAGTTTTAAAACCCTGCCAAACTGAGAAGAGCTCAGATGGCTCCTCAGGAGGTGCTATAATACTGTCCGAACATAAAGCACCACAGACAGTTGTCACCTTCCACAAGTTGTCACCTTCCACATTGCACTGCCCAAGGAAGATGTTTCTGCATTCTTCAAAAAGAGCATATAATGGTAAAAGCCCTCTAAGCCCATAAGACCTAAAGATACCATGTTTTCCAATGCTCCTGCTTTGCCTGCCCCAGATGAAATTTTACAGGGAAAGAAACATCCAGCATCCCTTTCTCCCTTCCTTTCCTTGCCCCACTCGCTGTATTTACAGGATCCAAAGCTTTTCATCGCATTCCATTGTAATCTGTGTAAATAAATACAAGCATAAAAAAAAACCCTTTGGGGAGCCTGGGCCACTTCCAGCTTGCCTGGATAGCTGGGCTTTGCATGGAGCTGGAAGGGTGTTTTTTAAAAGGAGGGAAGCAGAAGAGAACAGCTTAAGAATCTTGGCTCAGGCTGGGCATATTTCCGCCTAACTCTGGCTAAAGCTCAGCAAGAAGGGCTGGACGAGGAGTCGATAGGAAGCCGGGGAGGGAGGGAGGCTGCGGGGCTCTCCAGCACAAGCACGGCACAGCCCGGACAGCTGAAACCATGCTTTTCCTCTGGGCACTGGCATTTGTTCTCGTCCTGCACGAGCAAGATCCTTTAGGTAAGTGACTTTGAACTTGCAAAGCAATAGCTTAATCTTAGTATGGTCAAAGCCTTTGCATGGGGTGGGAGGGGGAGGCAAATGATTGCTTAATTTCCCTCTGGATTTTATGTGAAGGTGACACAGGTATGTGTCAAAATTCTGTGGGCATATTGATTTTAAGAGCTAAAATTTCATTTTTGTGACATTAAAGTCTGTCCTGTAGGCATATTGCTTTAGTAGAGATTTTTTTACTTCTTACAGGAGATAGTATCACTCTGCCTTCAGAAATTTACAACCACATTGAGGTACTGCAGACAGTGCTCTGAATTTCCATAATTACTGTTCTGGTAGCCATATTAATATCACACTAATCCACTTGGAAATGAGATTGAAGTTCAAGGTGATTAGAGAAAGATTCCCCTTTATTCAAAGTCTTCTTTTTAAATTTCCTGGTAACAGCATCACAATTTTATTTTTTCTGCTTTGGATTGCTTATTCCTGAGATTTTGAGGTACATAATGACTACTCCAAAAGCCTTGTGAGAACAAAGTATAAACAGAGAACATCTGATAAGCCTGCATCTGAATTCTACTTTCATTAACAAGAGATTAGCGCTGAATAACCTGTAATCACATTGTAGTGTGACTGAAAGCTATTCAGTTTGGCTAGTTCAAGGGTTTACAGTCCCTGTGTAACCACAAACCTGGCTTCCCAGCCTGTTTGTACTACATCTTTCCTGCTAGCTGAGGCTCAGCTTTATTTTCCCTCTGGTCCTACTTTCTTGACAGCACAATAGGTGTATTTCATGGCAGGGTAGTAAGATCCCATTACATTCAAAACATTTCCTGAAAAATTGTGAGTCCCTTCTGCCCCCAAGTTCTAGTCACTCTTCCTTGCCCTGACACCCTCCTATTTAACTGACTTTGAGATGTTTATCTCAGTGATGAACTGAAATAATAATGCGACAGCAAAAGCACTCTAACGTGTTTTAACTCCACAAAAATTCACTATCCTCTTGTGAGTTTTGCAAGCTTCACCAAAATAAATGTGAAATTAAAGAAAATAAAAGAAGGCTTTGTCTATTCCCATAAAAGCATGGTTTTAACCTCAAATCCAGATAAAATCCAGTTAATTAGAATAGCACTTCAATAATAACTGCAGTGGAGACTAGCACCCAGTATCATGCCAGGTGGCAGCTACTCAGTCAGCAAACCGTGTTTACTGTCTTGATGGTGTACGTTATGTAAAATGAGAAATTTTGTATCTGTCACGGCCAGGGGAGCACCCTGCCTGACTGAAGGCTTAAAAAAGCCATGCCCACTTTCCCTCTGCTACTCTTGAGTTGGGGAACACAACTTTTGAATCCCTTGCAGATCCTCCCATCCTAACTCCTCTTAAAAACTATTCAGCCACACCAGAATTTACATTTTAATTCAACCATTAATACAAACAATCTCCTATTCAAAGAGCTCAGCCTCCAAATCATTCAGGAGGAGAGGCTGGCATGGGGGCTCTACTGGATGCAACCATGTGCTCCTGCCACAGTTTATAGTGCTTTGCTGCCGGTGCTGGGTTAATTTGTGGGGTGCTGCTCAAATGCCGCGCACAATGCAGCCTGGAGCACAATACCCGCCCCATTTAAACGTGTTTCCCTTCTTACACAAACATCCAGGCAAATCGTTCTGAGGGGAGTGGCACCCCGACAGCAAAGGTTTTGCTCCGTGTTTATGCGTGGCAGAGAGGTGACCTGGAGTTCTTGGGTAA
>VYZR01053206.1:3442-19427 GCA_013400675.1 Oxylabes madagascariensis | reverse complement strand
CATAACTTTTCTATTAATTAGTATTCAAACCACTATTTGCTAGTAGCATCTCGCTTCTGAGGGTAATTAGTCCGCAGGCGCAGTTCTTTTTTCCATGTGAGTCTGGGGTCTCTTTTGGGTACGTGGCCAATGGGTTGCGATCTCGCACTGCCGAAATTACGAAATTACGCTTCCCCCAGTTAATGCTGCATTCTCCTGACTTCGGTCCTGGTGGCTCTCGTCCAGACAGCCCGTTCACCTTGGGGTTGTCTTTTCTTTTCCTCAAAAAAAAAAAAAAAAAAAAAAAAAAAAAAAAAAAAAAAGATTATCCGAGGGTGCGACATCCACGCTCCCGCCGCACCTGGGCGCGCACCTGGCGGGCGGGGCGCGGGCCGGCACCTCGTGCTCACTGCGCATGCGCCCCCGGCCGTGCCGTGTGCAGCGGGGCCGGCGCATGCGCGGTTGCCGGGGCGACTGGAACACAACATGGCGGCCTGAGGGGAGCGCCGGCAGCGGGGCCGGGTCGGGCCCGGCCGCTCATCCGTCAACCCCGGCACCTGCGGTACGGCGCGGGAGGCACAGTAAGGGGGGACGGGGGAAAGCTTCGGGCCCTTTCGGAGGGGTGGTGCGGGCCCGGAACCTGCAGGGAGGCTGGCTGTCACCGAGGGGGCCGTGGTCTTGGGGAGTACCCGCGCTGAGGCGGCCGTAGGTGCTTCTGTAGGCCCTGGAAACGCCGTCCCTGCAGCCCGTGGGCAGCTCCTGGGTCTCGCATACCAGCGCCGGTCTCTGCGTGCCGCTCCTCCGCAGCAGGGTGCGAATAGGTCTTTCTCTCGGCTCCTGCGGGGCATCGCCCTGTCTGCTGCTCTCTCCAAGTGCTTCCTCAGGAGCTGCTAAGTTTTCCCGGTTCGGCACGCCTTGCCTTCCATTGCTCAGCATCCTTCACATCATCCCGTGTCACACCCTGCGCATCTGGCGTGTCTCTGGGTGCAGTCATTACGTACCATGGCCTCGAAGCTCAACTTCTTGCTGCTTCCTTCATTTCTTTGGTTATTTCTCTCTTCCCACGTGTATCAATGTCGTACTTAAACATCATAGCTTTTTCTTCCTCGGTATCTTGGCATCTCTGTAACAAGGTGTCTGCTTTAGATTTTTCTAATACCCTCTTTTGACTACTGTGGTGCTTTTGTGTCATCTTGTATTGGATTCTTTAATTCTAAATGATTATTAATTTTCCACACTCTCTAGTTGCAATGATTGGGTGTTGCCTTTGAGTTCCATCACTTGCCCATAATTTATATTTAGATTGTTTCTTATTTCTTGGGTTTTCTAGACTCTTGCACATCAAACTCTTACTCTGTTGAATGATTCATGGCCACTTTTTGGGGGTGTTGGATGAGTTCATATTGCTACAACTTGTTCTTCTCGGCCTTTATTTCCCTTTCCACTAACGATTCTAAGCTTGAGCCTCTGTGTGTGCTGAAGAGGGGAGGGGAGGGAAAGGTTAGATAACATCTGTTGTCACAGATGCATGAAAGAACTCTACCCAGTGATCAGGTCTCTTTTATTCTTCAATGTTCTATGCAAATGTAATTAGAACACTTCCTTTAATTTATCCTCGAAGCTTTCAGTCTTACAATGCTCATAACATTTTTAATCTTTCTTTCAGTCTTCATCTTTGACCACAACAAATTCATATAATCTAACTGGAAATAAGTTTTATTTTATAGCTGCACGAGTTTTCATAGCTTAAAGTTGCCACGCTCAGACCTGGCTTTTTTTGTTCCACGTGTGTTTGAATTCTTTTGTTTTAGTGGGTTCTTTCTGTTGCCTGGTCACTCTCAGGATGTGATCACACCATGATCAGGATAGTGCTGAAGTGGATTTTTAAGAATGTCCAGAAATCTTGGCTTGTGAATGCAAAATTAAAATTTTTTAGTACCCCTGAAGTCTAAATTTTATTTCTTCTTCTTTCATATAAACTTCCATGCTGTTATTCTTACAATGCCTGATTTTCTTTCTGCTGCTGATTAAACAATATCTTGTCATGTGATCATTATCATTGTGTCCCTAGGAGAAAATCCCTCTTATTTTAGTGACCTGTTTTGTTCAGAGTTTATACATTGGCTTTATTCTTCAAAGAGACATTTCAAATAATGCAATTTTCATTCCTGATTCTGCCCTTTATTCAGTCAGTTGAAATTATTCAGGCTTTTGCTTCACTCTTTTCACTGGATAGATCTTATAAGTGCCAGGTTAAAGCCTCAGTTGTTGATTATGTGTGGGGTATTTATTTTGTCTACAGAGCACTCTGTTGTAAAAGAATTGCAATAACAACCTTTACAGGCTAACATGGAAAAGATCTCCAATGCTGTAAGAATGTTCTAAAATGTGTAAAGGATTAAGTCTTTGTACAGTATTAGAATTTTGCAATTTAAAATTTAAACAACTCAAGTTGTTTTGAGCTCTCCACTGTCATCTGGGCTTCTCTTGTACATGTAAAATACATTTATAGATGAAAATATATAAACATAACCAAATAGCATAAACATATACTATCTGACTTCTTTAAATATCTGAAGATATTTTCAATAAATTTGTGCAATAATGCTTTCCCTGCATTTCTCTGCCTGAGCACTTAGGTTCATTAACACTATGGCTGCTATGGCATAGATATTAAGGTCTTATTTTCAGATCATGATTCTGAATTTTTTTTTAATGCCAGAGAATCAATTACTTGCATTTAGGAAAAAAATACAGAATGGTCATTTATTAGAATAAAAGAGTAAATCAACAAACAGCTCTTTTTTTTGTCTGTCTTGAATATATTTGGCCCCAGGGCTGGCTCTGACGTTATAAGAACACATAATACATTCAGTGAGTTTCTGACTGCTTGGAGGGTATCAGTTGCTACCAAAAAAATCCATTTACACTGAATTCTGTGAGAGTAGCATTTAAGTAGTCTGAATTTACAATCTCCATCTTATATTTAGCAATTTAGATAGAAAATTAAAACTTAAGGTGGGGATAGAAACATGGTGGTTTTTCCTGACAAGACGTTCTCTCCTCAGTGTCAGTGAAGGCTGAGGATCAGCTCGCTTGGAGCACTGACTGCCCAGTGCTCAAATAACAGCAAAGCAATTGAACACTTCTGTGCTCTCCTCCCCACTTTGGAGTCTCTGTTAGAGATTGCCTCCTTTACCCACAATTACTTTCAAATTCAGTTTCTGCTTTCAAAACAGCTGTATATGTAAATTGTCTATATTGAGTGTATTAGATGGTGTGCTGTATTTTAAATTACTTTTTTCAAATTTAGATGGCCTAATTAGTTAGTTTATGATGCAGCATGATCAATAATGATCAGAAAACAGAAGCAGCAGATGATAAAAATGAGAAGAGCACCTGACAATTCTCATATAAGTGCTGCTACTTATTGAAGAGAGAGGGGTTGCAAGGGGAAGGTTTCTACTAATTAAAATACAAATATTTGGCACACAAGGAAAGAAAACACTTTTTTGTTGTTTGGTTTTGTTGGGTTTTTTTTAACAGAAGCAAATATGAAAGCTGGGGAGATGAAAAGAGAATAAGACAACACAAATTGATCATTAGTTGGAAGAGACCATTAGAATGTCCCTGCCTAAGTAACTTTTCCCTCTGTAAAATTTCTTGGCAGGCTTTCTCCACTGTAAGGCTGTGTTTATACTTGTAAATTAAACATCTCTGGAAATGTTCTTGGACACAAAGAGCAACTGGCACGAAACAGCCGCCATCTCTGCTAGTAAATTCTCTTATCTTCCAAAACAAGGCCGTAGGACCTTGGGAGCTGACCTTAGAAGGAGTCCTCACACCAGGCAGGGACGATGCCTCCCAAAGTGCAGATTGTCACAGGCCATGTCCCTGCGAGGGGCTGTTGTCACAGTAACCAATAACAGGCAGCTACACCGAATTTCCTGCTATCACACAGCTTGAGACACCCAGCTATTCTGACACCCATAAAGGGCTGAAGATGATAGAAGAGGTTTTCTGGCCTGCCTCCCTCAAAATGACTGGGTTTGCATCTTTCTTGAATAATAAGACCATGTCAAAAGCAACAGCAGCATAAAGCTAACCAGAATTGGGTTTTGCTCAGGTGAAATTACTGAAAAAATTGTCAAGGCTGGAATCTGGAGGTGCTAAAAATAAAAGGAAATAGGAGGATGAGGTGGGTGAAGGGAACTACGCACGGGGATTGGTAAGGAGCAGTTAATCACAAAGCTGAAGGAGAATAAAGGAGGGGAAAAAAAAGTCAATTCTGATGGAAATTAGAAGACCTGAAAATTAATATAAATAAAACTTTTTTTCTATAAACCTTATCTGCTTCATCCCTTAAAGTTCTGCAGAATTAGAATTGACGGATTTTTCACATCCTTGTATTTGAAGCACTTCATTATCAAAGCCAAACATTACTTTTGGCTCAGTGCAAATCTCATATCTGAATTTAATATGGGAATGAAGCTTTAAAATTAGAAACTGCTTGGCTTAAAATAAAATTTAAAAAAAACCCAAACCAAACAATACCTACACAAAAAATCCTGACAAATAACCCCCATGTTGGAACAATGATTCCATGATACACTTGCTTGCCAAGATAATTTTGTTTTCAGTACATTGTAAATAAAGGGATGGGTTTTTGTTTGGTTTTTTTTTGTGAAAGAAGCAAAGAATAAATTCAAATATGAGTTGCTAATGTGCTGCAACATAAAAAAAATAGAAAGGGCTGTGTGAAGAGGCATCGTCTCTGAGCAAGGAGGTGGTAGTTTATTGTCTCAGAATTACTGTATTTTACTTTCTGGAATGTATATTTCTGTAATCTGGGCAGCAAAACTTCATTTGGTGTTTTTCATTTTATTATCTCTCAACTTACATGTTAACAAAATACCTCTTTTATTTCCAAGTTTTCCATTAGTCAGCATTTAACAAGTCAAGTAAGGATTGATAAACTGTCTTCATAACAATTTCTAACATACTGAAACAGTGTATTTTTGTTTTTAAAATACCAGTTGCTGAGATAAGGGGAGGGAACATCTTCTGCTGTCCTAGAGAAACTGAGTCTTAGGGAAGAAACGTTCTATGCAAGTAAACACATGAAGCAACATTTTGAAAGGTATGCATAATTAATCACGGAATTCTACAGAAAATCATGTTTAAATTCAGTGAGGGAACACAAAATGAAGACTAAGTGAAGCTTTTTAAGTACACATGAATTAAAAATGTTTGCCTCTGATACAGAAAGGGAACTCTGCCTTCCTGTTTGGTACTGGGGGGTTATTTCCTTGAGTACTCTCATTGATGTTACCCACTGTATTAAATGGTGCTTGGCCACTGGGTCGAGGGTGAAACAAGATGAATGAGCAGTAAATAGTTGATTTCTGCCTTGCCAAATGCACTGAAAATATTTGTGCTGTTTTTCTTTTAGCTGTAAATAATAGTTGGAGGAAATGTGTCAGTCCTGTCCTTGGGTAACAGTTTTTTCAGTCTCTTTAAGTACTGTTCTAATGCAGGTTAAAACCAGTGCATTTATCCTTAGTCAAAGTGTTGCATTAATTCTCCTTCATATTTGCATTTATATTTACATCCATCATCCAGATGTTACATGGTCATCCAGATGTTACATGGTCACAAAATAGGGAACTTTTCTGTCAGTTAGGAAAAAAAAAGGAGAGGGCTGTGTGTAAGGAGACATAGATTTAACACTGTCCTCCAAGTGTGTAAGTGCCAACCAGTGCCTCTTGGGTTA
Source organism: Oxylabes madagascariensis (assembly GCA_013400675.1). NCBI lineage: Eukaryota > Metazoa > Chordata > Aves > Passeriformes > Timaliidae > Oxylabes > Oxylabes madagascariensis. The sequence continues at coordinate 13,675 of VYZR01053206.1, read as the reverse complement.
CTGATTTTGTATTCAAAGTTAAATATATCAAGTTCCTAATTAAATCACTGGGAATGACTCATTTGTACATACAAAGTGAAAAGGGACATTTTTTCTCTTAGGTGAAATTTCAAAATGTAATTCAGAGCTTCCAAGAATATCAGTTTAAAAAAGAGAAATATCTTCAAGTAATGTGGCTTCTGATTCTCTGTTATATTGTTAGAGACCTGTTGGTCCATTTACACACTACCTACAACTGACAGAGCAGTCCAATTTATGATCAAAACAGTATTTAAACTATCTGCTTAACTGTATTAAGGGCAGATGTATACAACTCAGTGGTAAGGCACAACAAGCAGACTCTCTTTCATCTTTTCATCTAAAACATCTTTTAGGCCTTTAACCTTTTGATAAATTGACTGACAAATTCTTTTGATGAAGCGAACTCTTTTAACAAAAGATAATAACATTTTAAACAGAACCTGCCCATACAAGGTATTTCTCCTCTTTTCAAAGTGGAAAATATTGTTTTGGTGTTTAGCTGTAAGTCTGGCTGGGAACAGACGCATGTCCTGCTCTGATCCATTCAATGGTGTGCAAAGCTCGCTGTTTCCTGCTTCCTCCCCAGAGTTTCTGTAGCATGGGATTTTTGTTTATTAAAGCCTAGGAGGGCAATGAAATAATACACACAATCATTGAATAGTGTCTATTTTTCATGTAAGAGGTTTCCATGAAAACTTAATTTTAAATGTTAAATTTGGCGATGCATCCCACTGAGCAATGTTTGGAATGTACGCTACAGCAGCACCAGAGTAAACAGTAACATCCATCCTCCTATGCAACACAAAATTCCTGCTGGGTGGCTCCTTGGCATGGTAACTCTGGAGCACAACACGTTACTGCTTTTCTACTTGGGGTAAGCCCAGCTACTCCAAGCTGCAAGGAGGAATAAAGCCATTTACTAATTACTGATTGCTCAGTAAAGAAACAACAACCAACCAGTTTCTCAGGCCCTGCATTTGAAAGTTCAGTGACAGACTAAAGCTCTGACAGCCTCATGGCAGGGAAAAAAGTCAACAATAATCCGGTCCTTGGCTGCAAGTCAGTCTTCCTCTTTTCTGTTTAATTCAACTTTAGTGTAGAACAAGTGAATAATCTGAGATGAATACAAGCACTACGGTGGCTGAGTCTGCATCCTACTATCTTTATGTTTACGTAAAGTTGTTTTGTGTGCATGGTGCACTGATTTCTTTCTTCTTTATTCCTGTATTTGAACAACATCCAGTAACTTTTGGGTCTACAGACAACCTGTAGATTCTTAACCAGCTTTTTATTTCAACAGAAAGAAGAAACAAAACGTTTCTCAAAATCTGAAGTCTACATGTCTGCCTTTGTTAAGAAAGTCTGATGCAGCTCTTCCTTTCTGTGGCTCTTTTCCAACAGACCAAAAATATTTCAACATTAGTATTAAAATTAAATACTAAATATATGCTAAGCATAGTTAAATTTCATATCATAATGTATAAGATTTGCTGGTGACTTCAAGCCGTGTCCCATATCCAGTTAGTGCTTTATCTGTACACCGTGGCTCAGTACTCTGCTTAGGCACACTCAGAGCTTATCTGCTGAAATAGCCTCTGGTACTTAAGGATCTTGGCTTGGCTTATCAGTTTGAACTAGGGATCAAGGCAAACTATTTGGCAGTATCATTTCATAGGCAACTTTGCTGACACTCCTGTGCAAGTAGTTGAAGTTTAGATCTCAGAATTAGGCAGTAGCTGAGCTGTGCTTTTGGGAAGAGGTGGCAGTGATAAAGTTGGGTTCCTTGCCTCATTAAGCACTCCAGTGTCTTCTGGGGACATGTTCTGTCTCACAGAGCGATCACGTTTTATGACAGCATTTACTGCATTACTGCATGGTACATTTCATCACTGTGCAACAGCAGACATATCCTTCATTATTCAAACACTTGACACAAAACTCGTTGACTGCTCTGAAATATTTTTCCTTGCCCTTCAGGCTGGCCTATTTCTCTGTTCGAGGCTCAGGTACTGCACTGCTATTGCCAGGCCCGCTTCCTACAAATACACGGGAAGCCGCTAATCGTGTCAGCAGCTCGGCGTTCTGGAATTCTCAGCCTCAGCTGCTGTGGTGTTAACTGAGTTAGCTGGGCAGCCAGCTTGCCGAGCTCCTGCAGTCTGTCTGCAAGCTGAACTGCAGATTGTACCCCCAACCTTTTACTGGCTGGGTTAACACAGCATTGCAGGGGAGATGGACTGAAATGCAATTATCTTACAGGAAAGACTGAATACCTAAAGATGTCTGCCTCTGCAGGGCAGTGGAATGGAAAGTAAAATGTCAGATGTCTTACATCATGATTATACTTTAAATTGCTGTTGTCAGCAAACTAGTGATTCCAGTCAGATACTCATTTCCATGCAATAGAACACTTCTAGAGATTTAAATGAAAAGTATTTTCACATATGGTATAATGGCTTCCCTCTCTTATTGTAAGCTTGTATCAGTTAATTTACTGGAAATTTCTTGATCCTGAACAGTGTGATATGCCCAGAAAACATGCCTTCAAAAAGCTTCATGGAATAAATCAGCTAACTTCTGCAGTGGGCACTTTGGATAGCATAAACTAAAACTATGATAGCTCAGATGTAAGTTTAAAAAATTCCATGAGACAGTATCAATTAAAAAGGAACATGTCTATTTCCATACTGGTTAAACTAAGTACTTTTTTCTATGCTGTGTACAAATCAATGTGTGAGTTTTATTTCTAGCTTAAAGTCTCCTTATTTGTTTCTGCAGTGATGAAAACCCTGGCTCCCTTTCACTGGTATGTCAATTAATGACCGTGAATATTTATGAGCTGATAAAAGGTATGTAGCATATCCTTAAGTAACACAAACTCCTTGTGTAGATCACAGAGTGGAATTAATTGTTTTTCACTTATTTGTTCACTGTTACAGATTATAAAACTNATTGTTTTTCACTTATTTGTTCACTGTTACAGATTATAAAACTCATAGGGAATTTGGTGTGGTACTGCTTTACCCTTTAGTTCTTGCCAGTGGAACATACCCAATTGTTTAAGACTTGGGTGCATGCAGGTTTCCCTGCATGAGTCAAGTCCATAGCCATCTATTCTACAGTCAAACAACCTTGACTGCAAAACACAAAATAATTGCTTTATGTAACAAAAAATAAAACTTGAACAGATTCTTTGTTGGGTCAGGGCTGCAGTGAGGTAATAAAAAAATTATTCCCATTTGTTTCAAAACTATTGAATCAATGAATAAGGATTTTCACTTTTTGTATCTAGTAAAAAAGCCTTTCACTAAGTTTTCTTTATAAAATAACATTGTTCTTTCATACCTCCTATATTTAAAAATTCTGGAGCTGTTTGTCGAAGCAGGTCAGAGACTATAAAGCTTAAGGAAGAGTTCCTACAAAAAAATTTAGAACAAAAGCTGATTTAAAACCAGATCTTATATAAACAGTAAAGGAACTGGATGCAGCAAATGAAGGGGCTAACAATTCTTTAGTAAAAGAGGATTTTTAAAAATGAATAATTAAGCATTTTTAATGTCTTAACAGTTGGGAGTTTAATTTAAATAACTGAACATGCAGCAGTGTAATACAATACAGACTTGCTCCTGAACATGACAGTGGTGACACTGACTATTCAGATCTCTAACAAAAGGAGTAACTCTGTTCCTGACCTAGATAAGAGTGTGAGATTAAAATTGAGTTATTTGCTGATTGCTGAAGTAGACATTAGTGTGTACTAGTTTTAATAAGACATTTTGGGTTTGCTATATTTAGCACAGTATTCAGATGGAAATGAGAACCATCGTTTCAGTATGTTCTGATTTTTTTTATTATTTAAAAATACAAGTTCTTTCAAAGTTTTCCAGAAGATGATTGTTTTCACACCACTTAGTTGTAGTTACCTCCTTGTCTGTGGCATGGTGAATCAGTTCAAAATGAAATCTGTGTTCAATAGTAATCTGAAATGCTGCATTTTGGGATCATCTGAGCATTAATCTGGGTTTACCTGAACTTCTATAAATTGCTGATTCTTCTTTATGGTCTGAATTTTGAGTCTGGACTGTGTTTACCATGATTCAGTGCCTTATTTTTAACGTTGTATAAGGTGGTGGCACATGGGGTGGAGCTTGTCAAATCATAGAATATAATAGGAAAGTGAACTGAAGTGGACTGAAAATGAATTTTTAATTTGACAAGGATGACATGGAGACACTTCTGTAATTAGGAGGACAGTTCGCTGAAATGCTACTAATGTGGAAAGCTGATACTTTTGGTTTTTTCCTTAAACAAGAGATCCATGTTACTTCAATCAAGCCTATTTGTCTTTACACAAAGTCATAATTGTCTTGCTGTTAATTTATAGCGGAAGCATTTAATAACTGAAAACCAGCCTTGCCCTTTGTTTAAAAAACAGCAATTTGGTCATTTAAAGCAATGAAAAAAGTGGCTGAGAGAGAGGTGTGGAGGATCTTTCAAGAGAAATGATAGAAGCCTCAAGTGCCACTGCCTTCGGATTCATTGCACCATTACTGCCAAATAAGGTTTCTCCAAAGATAAATCTGGAAGTAGAAGAGCATCTGCTTCAGATTTTTCTGGTGACACATAATGAAAAAGCAATTGAGCATGACTTCTTTTTACGAAGGCTCGATTCCTTAAATACGAATAATAATCTAAATTGATTTGAATAGGTGCATTTTATAATATCTTTTCCACTATAAATGACAAAAGTCCTGATGTTGAAAGCACCATTTATCTCTACAGGGGCACTACTACTACAATTCCCGATGTAAATGGTACTCTGTTCCAAGTGCTTTGTGATCTAATCCTGCTCAGTGGATTATGTGGCTGCCTGGAGCAGCACTGTAATCAGTAGGGAACACAAGTCCCACTGGCTGCTGGGGCTCTGGCCTCAATGAGTTACTGTCCTGATAATCTCCCTCCTCCAATTACTCATACTACTGTCATCATGCAGATCAGTACCTGCTTTGTTTTTCAAAAATGTGATCATTTCTGCCTCCGTTGATGGCATTGCAGTGTTACATAAAGGCATTACAGCAAGATTAAAAGGCCTTTGGAGCCTATAAAAGAAAAAAGCTGAGCAGTTACTGAATGCCTCTGAAAAATAGATAAATTTTATAACTGTAATTATTGCCTAACAGCAACAGCAAGCTAAACTATGTAGGTTTGCCTTTAATTTGCAATTCAGATGTGAATCACAGTCCTTAAACCATTGTGGTAATTTGAGGTGATTGATACAAATCTTCAACCTGAAGGACGATTACTTTGAGAGGAAATGAGATATTTAGAAGTGAAATACTGCAGTTGTGCAAAACTTGGGGAAATAGATACTGCAAGTAATATATGCAGTAAAAACTAAGGCACCTTACAGAGTATTGAATTGACAATTGTTAGCTGAGCTATTCTGGTGCATACTGAAATATAAATTATGTCAGAAGTTGAGTGGAAAATGAAATACAAAGCTAGCTATAAATGACAAAAGTGGTGTAATTGAAAAAGGTGGTATCAATGCACCTCTGGAAGCTGAAGACTATGGTATTTGTATTCTATTTGTTCTTTACTAAAAAGGACTCAGACAACTTGAAACTTTATTCGAAGGAGAAAGCCATTGCCTGAAAAAAAAATCAGGAACAACAGGTACCAGATATGCAAATCTCTAGATTGTGTACATAGGTAAAAGACCTGGTTCAGCAACAGCTTTACAGCAAATGTAGCATACATTTATTTCAGGGTCTTCTCTAGGCAGAAACAGAATTGTCTGGGGCAGCAGCCAACTGCTGCAAGGAGAGAAAAGGCCATGGCCCAGATACATCTTTGCCTGCAGCAGAGCCCTGCGAGGCAGCAGGCAGCCAGAGCTGCTGCCAGCACCCCAAAGGAGCTCTGGCACCTGCTTACCTGATGCAGGAAGCCCTCCTGGGAGGGGATGGCCCTTGCAATCCTCTGGTTGCCCTGGAGAGAGCAGAAGCAGAAAGCCTGGCCCCTCCTTCCTGGACTGGCTCATTCCCCATTCCCATATCTGTAGCTGTTGTCTCACCATGATGGCAAAAAATTTAATTTTTTGCTATTCTGTTGATAAGTTTGAAAAAAGTGCTGGTTTCTTTAAGTATTTTTTTTTACAAATAACTTGAAGCACTGATAATGTTTATCTTTTTACTGAATTCTTCTCTGTGCTGTGTTTGTATTAGAACAGCAATGGGACATTTCAGAGAGATGGGCAACAAGAAAACATTATAATAAAAGTAATTAATTTTATGTGAGGCTATTAAACTAAAAGTGAAGTATATAAGTATTTTTCTCTTTACCCTGAGAAGGTAATATTTCTTCATGAATAAAAGTACAATTTTTTTAAGAAATATACATACAGTTACTGTATTCCTGATCTAGGGGAATGAACAAACAATTTTGTTACTGGCTAAAACCTGAAATGACTGAGATGCATTACACCCTGCATGTGTTCCCTCCGACCCAAAAACCTGTTCTTTATCCTCTATTAATATATATTTTCCTTTCTGTGTTAATCGAGACAGAGGAAACAGGGTACAGTTTTGCAGCTCTTTCTTTCTACATTCAATTCCTACATTTAGTGGAAGTTACACATACAAAAGAGAGCAGAAGATAGTGGCTTACAGAAGATCTAACTGTAACCATCTCTCCTGACAGTTTCAGAAAGTTATTTTGCTAATGCTTGAAAAGCAAGAATTTTTAAATTCAGTTTATGAAATTTTATTTTCTGAAGATAACTTTTTCTTTTGAGTCAAAGAAGTGTACAGGAGAAGCCAAAGCCACCTATTATCACACTGCTAAACAGAAAAACTCTAGATGTCCTATTTAGCAGCCTTTCTTTCTGTGATAGTCCCTATGCTCCTAGACCTTTCTTTTCATGATGTACAGAACAGTATTTGCATTACATACTATGGACACAGATATCTTCATGCCTGGAGCTACTTACTATTTTAATGCATCTTTACTGCTGTGATACAACCACCTCTGGATTTTGGAAAGTTACTTCTTAAAGTAATCTGTGATTTCTTTTATGGTGACTATTTTACAATCATTGCTTGAATATTTTACTGTTTGTAATTTGTGGAAATACTTTATTTATTTTTGCAGCAGAACACCCTGTAGTTAAGAGATTTTGGATCTTGTAGGAGTATCTGTTCTCAGCAGGCACACAGTACCTCCCCATGCTGGTACTGAGCACTGGAATGTTTGCTTACAAATGGGCTCTATAGTTACAAAATTGGCATGTGGAGTCCTGGCTGTGTTTTCTATGAAATCACAAGGTACTGTGTTCAGTGGAGGGTTTTGCTTATCATTAATCAAGATAATCAAAGGTAAATAACTCAAATTAGGAGCATGTGGTTTGGGTAATATGATCTTCGTTTCCATGGATTTGTAGAAGCTTCTGTGCTTAGTCTGCAGGGTTCATGAGGCAATAATCCTGTCTGGTCTGGCACTCTCTTCACCCTGTGGCAGGTTAGTAATAAAGCAGTTCAAGAGAACACGGTACAAACAAAAGTGATTTACAAAGAAACATTTTTGAACATTTTTTCCCCAATGCCTTCATATTTAGTAAAAATGTAATTTTCTCTGCTTTATCTTTTGTGTAGAGTATGGCTCATTTCCTCTCATGAGCATCACAAACTAGCCTCAGTCTTGTTAATGCACTTAATGGTAAAATGTTTCCCACTTTTTTTGGACTTAGTAATACTTTCTGCAAAAACAGAGGATATTAGAGAATACACTCCCTCTGATTTAGGACTTTGATTTATAGTATACCATGTCTAAGACCCCTGTGCTCTTAAGCTCTTGTGTGCTGGTATATTTTGAATTCAGGTTCTGATGAAGGAAGAGTTCAGGAAAACAGGAATTAAAGTCTTCTAAAATTTGTGATGATGATGAAACCATAACTCATAAAATTTGTCCCTGGTCTTCAAGAAACAAGGAAAAATACCCACCATGAGAATTTCTCCAATATCTTTGTGCCCTAGCAACAGCAGCAGTTCTTTATTCTCCTCCCACACTGCTGTCTCTGATCTGCAACCAGGACTGATAACATTTGCTTTGCTTCTTTCCTCCTCCACATGGCAAGTGCAGCTGCTGCCATCACCATCACATTAAATGACAACCATTATGCTTTGCCTGCTAACTTGTAGAAACATTTCTACTTCTCCAGCCAGAAAAGTGTTAAAAGAAAAATCCCAAATGTGGCAGTTTTCTTACAAAGTAAATTGGGACCAAAAGCTTTAAAAATGCCTTGTTTTTTCATTTCAGCTTGAATCAGCTGGGCTTTGTAGCTTTGTTAGAAAATAACATGCTGCAAATTTAAGTTTTCTTAGGGAAAAAAACCCAAACTTTAAAGATATTTCCTTGCAGTTTCAGCTTAATGTAAAAAATTTCACTCTTTGCAACCACTGAAGGTTTTCAGAGACCTTATAGGTGTGTTCAGAGAGAAAGGAGGGAAGTTTATTGGAAATTAATGAATTAAAAGAGGTACAGCCTTGCCAGATTAATATGGACAGGTTTGTTTCTTTTTCAGTGCCTCCTGCAGTTGTTGCTGTTGAATGGTTGCATAAGCCTTTATGCTTTACAGTACATTGTATAAGAACTTTTAGTCTTTTGCTCAGCCATGCTGATCTTTCAAATCTTGTTTCCCTTTCTGTTCCCTATAAACCAGGATTCTTGGATCGCACTTTTCAGTGGCTTGCACAGTTGTTCTTGACTCTGTTACAGTTTTACATCGGACAACAGCACATTTTTCAGTTCACACAGCAGCTAGTCCCAGCTGCATGTCTTGATGCAGCTGCACGGTGTGAATCAGATCTTTTCTCTCCTTCCTCTACTCTAAGCTTTATGAAGACACTCAGAGCAGTGTGCAGCCAGATGTTTGATTGAATATGCAAACAGTTAAAAAGAAGTTTCTTATGTCTACAAAGGGGCTGAGTGTTTGGCTTTCAAGAGTCATGTGGTGCTACTGAAGTGTTTCTTAAATTATAAGCCCAAGGAAAAAAGCAACAAGTGCAGGATATAAATGTTAGTGGACCTGACTAAAGTCAGATTGCTCTAATATGATAACAATATTTTCAAGGACTCTGTGCAAGTTTTATATTAACTGAGGATCAAGCTCAGGAATGCAGTTCAAATTACCATCTTTCCAGTATTGCTGCTTGCAAAGAACCTGTGTGTTAGGAATGGAGTGTTATAAATACATTTCTATGTGCATACACACTGCTTGATTCTGCTGTCTTAAAGTGAGGAGCACACATTGTCTTCTAGGATCTGCCACTTTACTAGAGGCAAACGCAATTCCAGATCCATTGCCCTTCACCACAAGGGATGATCTCTTTACATATTTTGCCTCAAACCAGCAGGAGAGGGCAGCTACAGATTTCCATTCAATAACCCAAGCTACTCCTTCAATCCAAACCAGTAGCTGTGTTGCTCTGCTGCTCATGTTATGCTCCAGTTGTTGATAGGTATTAAACTGTCCACAAATGAATAATTCTAACATGTTCTCTTCCTCATAAAATAAGGGTATTTTTAATCAAAAGTGACAGTTGAACTGTGTCTTCTCCAGTACTAATACCATCTCTTACCTTGCAGTTTCCAGCCTCTTTTTCTTGGATCTAATGAGCTGAACCACATTTCAAAAATCCATGAAGTGAAAAGCACTCCTGGTAACAAAACTCCAAAAGTTCAAGCAGTAAGTATGAACTCCCATAGTTCCTATTCTCACTGTTTCAATATCCACAATAGAGCTGTACAGCTGTGTGCAATTTTTGCTCAGGGAATCACCACAAAAACCTAAATCTGTGCTGACCCAAGAGCAGTGTCTTCCATCCCTACCCAGAGACCCATNAGGTGAATTCTTTCTTTTCAATAAATTGTAATCCTCTCTGAATATGCATGATTAAATGTTTTTCTCAGCTTGCTTAACACAGGTCAAGAATTTTGAATCCTCCCTTTAAAGAAAGGAAAAGGAAAGTCTTCTCTTGTGCACAGATTGCCTTTCAAAGGTTTCTATTTCTTGTGTACAATGATAAAATATGACCCCAATGAGAGAACTGCTGCCCATCAAATCTTACAGCACCCTTATTTTCAAGAACTCTGGCAAGTGACTTCAAATCACTTCAGTTTTGAAGACTAAAGTCAAAAGGTGAGGGGAGCGTTGTGTCT
>VYZR01053203.1:0-23641 GCA_013400675.1 Oxylabes madagascariensis | reverse complement strand
CGCATCCCCCGCATCCCCCGCATTCCCCGCATCCCCCGCATCTGCCGCATCCCCCGCATCCCCCGCATCTCCTGCGTCTCCCGCAGCTGCTGCATCCCCCGCATCCCCCGCATCTCTCGTATCTCCCGCATCCCCTGCAGTTCCCGCATCCCCCTCAGCTCCCGCAGCTCCGCGGCCCCGCAGTGACATCGCGCGGGGACAGTTCCCCGCACACCTACGCTGCCCGCGACCGACGAGGTTCACGGGGAAGCGTGGAAATTGCCACCGGACACATCTCTAACAGGCATGTTCTCGCTGGCATCACGGGGGAGCACGAGGCAGGAGTTAAACCAGGGAAATTCCACAGTTTATACTACATGGGAAATCAGATTAGATTGTGGTTGAGGATGCTACAGGGCTTAAAGCTGTGGATCAGCTGGCAGGTTAATAGCTCCTACATCTCCCCTCACGAGAGTGAAACCCTCCCTGCGTGGCCGACAGGCCTGTTTTGGGGTGCTCACTCTCTTTATTACAGTACACCCCGTACCCTCTGGCCACCCTGCTCAGCCCTCATCCACCTGGCACGAACTGCAGGCTGAAGAGAGGAATTAACAAATTCCCTCTGTGAGTGGCAGTGCTTCCTCCGCCAGGTCAGCAGGTAGGACACTTCTCCCCGTGTCCTTTCTGCCCCCAAAGCCATCACATCCAGTAGCCTCGTTTGCGCTGAGCAGAAGCTGCAGCCACTGTGGGACGGGGCCAGTGCAAGGCATTTGCCAAGCCAGCCAGCCCAGAGCACCACGGAGGAACACTGTGCTGCTAAATCTGTGCTGCATCAGTGCACCATGGAGCTCAGAGCTGCAGGCACTGCCCAGGCAGGCTCTGCCTTTACCACAGTTTCACTGGAAACAGATGAGTGAAGTATTGTCAACTTCACCCTGCCAGAAACCATCTCATGCACCCCCAAAAAAACATATAGTAGAATTTTTCAAAAGAAAAATGTCAAGGAAAACTCTGCTGTTACCTTTTGGTGCTTTCAAACCACTGTACCTCAGAATGGAAACCATCCCTTTTTACATTTATAACCATATGACCTCTACATATCCCACACAACATCCCAGGCCTGGCTCTTAGGCCGGTGCTAAATATTTAGCCATATCATTAAACTGTGGGAATTGTCAGCGCTGAATAGAGTGTGCATTTATGGAGACAAACAGCCCCATGCAGGCAGGCACAAGTAACCCCCTTTCTTTGCTGGGCAGCAGCCAGTTCATTGGGAAGTGCCTCTTCCAAGCTCTAGATTCAATGTTGAGAGCCCAAAAAACCATCAGCCCTGAGCAATAGTCAGAGTACAGTGTGCCAGTGCAAGCAGGACAGCTAGAGCACTAAAAGAAGATGCCACATTTACTTGGCTGTGTGAAAAGGTCAGGGCTCATCTATTCATGAAATAAAGAGCATGTTTTTCTCTGTTTATTCTTTCCAGGATTTGTGTATGGATATTTCAACAGCCACTCCTGGCAGCTGGATGGATGGATAGTTATTATACATAGAAAACTTCAGCTAGCTAAGAGTCAGAAGAAATGGTTCTGAATGTTCAAAGCACTGCCCACAAAGTGAAAAGGCTGCATCGTGTCCCCACAAAAGGAAAAACAAAAACCTGCCTGGTAGCACAAAATGCTCGTTTGCTGTAGAAAAATAAAATCCAAACTGGTATGATACAAAGCCTAGTTCTGAACACATTGCCTCTTTATCTGCTGCCAACTATCAATATTGTAAATTGGCTTTAGCCATCACACCTATCATCTGTGTTTCATTTGTAGACACACTTATTAAAGCCAGGTGAAAAAAGCCAGGCCTTTTCAGTGCCTCCCACTGGAGCAAAAGCTCATTAGCAACGCCGTGACAACAGCAGTTTGCACAGACCACCTTTTCCAGGTACAGGGCAAGGCTGGAGGGAGGCTAAAGAACAAGCTGAGTTTTGACACCAAGCTGCAAATTGGCACCAGCACACCCAAAGTATCCTGTCTGAGCTCGGCAGCTGAAAACTGCAAATGGACAGTTAGAGGATTCCAGTATAGGCTTCCTATGCTGCAACCACTTGCCAGAAGATCCCATTCTCCTACAGTCCACCTTCAAAGAACAGTTGGAAGGAGGTCTGACCATCTGGAGAAATTGTTCATAATGTTCTGTGACATCAAAAAATAAAGCAAACAGCTTGGCAAAATACAAACCTGCTATCATGTGAATTCCCACTTGTTTTCCCTTTTGTGGAGCTGCACGTGAGCTTCCAAAAAACGTTGGGATAAAGCAGCAGGTTTAGCTCCTGCAGCCAGGCTATCCCTAGCTACAGGTGGCCAGCTGGGAATTCTCAGACGCCTGGCTCCAGGACTTGCTTTGCTCTGGGGACAATCCCATCTGCTGGCTTTGGTGGCAGCCTCCTTCTGCCACGGTGGCCTGGTCTCCAGCACATGCAGAACACACACCTGGGCTGGCAGCACCTTTGTCACCCTCCAGACAGCCCCACCAAGCAACACAAAACAGGAGACTTTTGTGCCACAAACCTAAGTGCACTGTGGTCCAGACTGATAGGCAGAAGCTTAAACATGTATGTTTGTAAGCAATTTAAATTGTAGTGTTGTGAAAAAAAATTTTCTACCGCTTTAACGCTTTTGCAGGAGTTCCATGGAATGATGGTGTCATCTCAGGTAAGGTATCCTCATCTTGCCATGTGGATAGCAGAATTCAAACCAGCTTGCACTAAAAGAAAGCATTGTGTTCACTGAGTTGTAGATTTATGTCCTTCCCTGCTCGCAGGGGAGCATGGGATTACATTTCTGTTAACAAGGATCTGAACCTCTCAATACTCTAGAGTGCATCTGTGAAAGAGAATTACACCCAGAAGCTGCAGTGACCAAGGTTTTCAGGTTACTTGCTCTTTTCGTTTTTTCCTTCTTTTTTATTATTCCAACCTCATTCTTTGAAGCTTATCCATCCTCTGTTGCTTGTGAATCTTTTGAAGGGATCTTCCTGTTCTGCAAACACTTTATTTTCATGCAGAGAGAGCAGCAGACCACCTTCAACAAGGAATGTACACTCACTCTTCTAAATATATCAGGAGCTTGTTTACTATCTTAATACAGAGAGACGTTCAAATAAAATCATTAGGTTTGGGCTTCAAATGCGCATCACAGCTCTGCTGTTCTCAAGAGTGGGCTAAACCCAGACATGGACACAAACATCCAAATAATCTCACTTTTGAGTTTGAAGTTTGCTATTTTAATTTCAGGTGTTTTGGTTTGAACTTTGATGTGCTTCAGAATAAAATGAACTGCTGGCTGAAAAACACTCTAAGCCAAACCAGAAGACTAAACAATCCCCTGCATAAACTTCATAAGTGAATCCTAAGTGTATTTTTAGGAACTGTTCCACTGGTTGCAGCCATGCCCTTCAGTGTACCACAAGTAAGAATGTGGATCACGAGGATTTTTTTCCCTCATAAGAATGTGCTACAGAATAGAGAAAAGATTCAGCAAGTATGACTTCAGACTGAGACCCGAGATGCAAATTTATACTTCCAAATCAGTTTCCTGCCCGGACCTACTAGATCAAAATAGATCTAACAGAGTGGAGCTGTGGTTAAACAGAAAAGACACTCAGCACTTGAATGAAAAATGCAAAAAAAAGCTTCGAAAAGAAAAAGGAGGGAACAGTAGGGCATCAATCTCTTGCCTTTCCCCAGGGCTTCTTTGCATGTCCTGATTTTATTGACACTATCATCTCCTTCTGTATCCTTAAAGCTCAGTTGTGGTGTGAGGCAGGTTCTGCAACAATGCCAATCCAGTGAGCTAAACTAAGCACTTCTTGCAGGATTGGCCTGGGGCCACTGATTTCAATGGGAGCTGCTGGATGCCCAGCGTGAGTGACAGTTAGGCTCTTTGTGGATCAAAAATCAGAATAATTTTGTTCCATCTGGCATTTTTCATGATCCCCACTGTGCCCAATATTGCAGTCACAACACCTTGCTTTTTAAAAATCACCACTCAGCCAAAGGCATAAAATGTAACAAGCACTTGAACAAGTGAAATAGTGGCAGCAACAAAATTCTTGCATATTACCATTATCGTAATGACACTTAGTAAGTGGTTGGAAATTCCTTAAACAAACCTACTTTGTCAGGGAGGGAATGCTTCAACTGCTCTTTGAGGTGCTTCTTTCTTAACCCCCAGATCACTGGTAACTAGAAAATGTAGATGGGTGTCAAGCTGATAAAATCTTTTCTAGGTCTTTTCTAGGTCTCACAGTAAGGATTTACTGCAGGCCGAGAAATTAATCTCTGAAGAGACCTAAAGGAAGCAGAAAATAGCAGAGGCAGCTAGGGTGGCAGAGAACACAGCCTGACAGATGGAAAAACCAAAGTGAGTGGTAGAAAAAGCATAAGACAAAGAGAAAATAAGCTGACTTGAAGGAAGTGAAGTTTTAGACTAGAAACATAAGAATTGCTGGACTTTACAGCAGAGTACAGCCCAATTTCCTGTCTCAGCAGGGCTGAATGACTGATGGAAGAGTAAGAAAACAGAAGGTTATACACTTTCTCCCTGACATACTCTTTCTGTTTTAAGATACACAGGGTAATAATCACAGAACCAGAGATGGTAACAAGGGTGTTTAATAGCTTTTGGTGGAGTTTGCTTCTGTGAACAGGTCTAGTCTGAATCCAGGTAAACTTTTGGCATTGACAACACCCTCTGGCAGGAATGCTCACAAGTGTACCTACTCTGCTTTTGAAAAGGCGTGTCTTAATTTCTTTCAGGTTTGCCACGTATTTCTTGAAATATGAGATATCCTAAATGATGTTTTTCTAATCACATTCATCCTCTATTCCATTCATGATTTTTATATTATTTTATCTCATGCCCATTCAGTTGGTTATTTCCTAAGGTAAAAACTTCATGTAATGATCAACACAAAAAGGGCGCCGTATCTTTTACTACTCTATCTGCCTCTATCTTTTCTAACTCCACAATCTTTCTTTGGAGGTGTAATCATGTCAATTAAACAGCAGTAGAGGAAAAGGAACCTCAAATTATTTCCTCATATTCTTTTGAATGCTTCTGAAAAACAATTCCTTGAAACCAAATAGTAGAAGATTTAGTAAATCACCGTACTTTTATGTTTCTGGAAGTATTTTCAGAAGCACAATGACCTCCTCCCCTTCCCACATACAAAGCAGGAGTGTAGGATGAGCATCAGGTCTCAGAATGTACAAACACAAGCATGGATGTCAACCCAGAAATGGTCTTATTATGGGCTGTCTTATGGCATATGAACACTACACAATGCAGGGAGCACTGTGGAGTGCACATTGCACAAACCCTGCTCTCTCAGAGGTGTGAAGTTTGAGTTTTTATTAGCTTTGAATTACTTGAGGGAAACAACAAGCCCTATCAAGGTTGTTGTGTGGCTTAAAAAAGAGCAAATTGGAGGTATTTCCAAGCTGCAGGGAAAACACTGAAAATTCAAAAATAGACAAAAGTGGGAAGAGTCTGGAAAAAACAAAATGATCTCCAGATGGAGGACAGGGGAATGCCAAAAGCCTTGAAGATGTTTTATTTTAATCCCAATTCCCTAAGCATTGGATGTTGTTTATAATACAAAATTGCTTGTATTGTTTGTATGTTACTGCTTGATTTCTAAAGCGATGAAACAAGCTGTGGAAGCCACAGCAGGGTTCCCTTTTAGACATTAAGTCAATGCAGTACATCTGTTGAAATCCTGGAGAGCCCCAGGCAGCAGTGCCAAATTCCGGAGTCTGTCCTCAGCAGGAGCTGTGCGGTAAATGTCTGCATTTGGGTTCCAAGTTTGGCCTGTTAGCTGTCATCCTCTGAAAACTCTTTGGAGGCTCTTCAGTCAATGTGCTGGGAGGGGGAAATCTTCCCTCCCACCTCCAGCAACTTTTATGATACAGCTGAGGCTGTGAGGAGCCCTGAACTATGCAGGGGAGCACAGTGAGGGGGGCTAGACTGAGCCCCGTGGTTACTTCATGGCTTGATGAAGGAACTATCAAAGATGGTGTTTCAATGTTTTTCCAGAGAAAAGTTTTCCCACCTTTTTCTCTGGGCTGAAAGTTGGGAAGTTCTCTGAGCTGACCAAAATGCATCAACGCAGCAGACTTCAACAGAGTCAGGAAGCCATGAAAAGCTCCCAACACCCACATACAGATACATCTAATGTTCAAATAAAAACAAAACAAAACAAAACAAAACAAAACAAAACAAAACAAAACAAACAAACAAATAAAAAAAAAAAGCACACACACACAAAAAAAACCCAACCACAAAAAACCCACACAAAAAACCCCACACAACACCAAAACAAACAAACAAACAAACAAACAAATTTACTGTACTGAGCTCTCCAAATGCCTGAGGTCTCTCTGTCCTCCCACAGCTTATGCACACAGGAATCAATCAAGCTGGGAACAGAAACATAGAACACCATGGAAGCCCTGCAGAATGCTGTGCCCCATCCTGTGTGACTCTGAGGTTGCTCCCACCATGGCCCACTCTGACCTGTCAGCAGCACACTTCAACCTGTTTGTTCCATGAGTCTGCTTAGGTGCAATTAGATCCTCAGGTTTGGACCTCTTGCCCTGTCCTTTCTTCAAACTGTCTGGGTGAGCACACAGAGAAGGGTTAAAAGGACATTCCTGGTTCCTAACCCTGAGATGCTGCAGGTTTTCAGTGGGCAGCATCCTCTGCCATGCTGGAGCCTGCCTATCTCCCTCAGTGTCTTTGTTTCCAGGAGGGAAATAATTCCTGCTTGTCAAGGGTGGACGTTGAAAGAATCTATGTCCAGTCATTGCTGTGTTCTGGGAATTAACGGGAAAACCACGTCAGAATAAGCCCTTGCTTAATGACTGTGGTGCAGTGCAGTATTTTCCTGAGGTGAAAGTGACAGTAGCATGAAGCAATGAGCATGACACGCACACTCCTGCACTCTGAGCCCTCCCTTCAAAACAACTGCATGGATTGTCAGACATCCCACATGGCATTGTGTCGCCCGCACAGCCTTTCGAAGAAAAATTGTTTTCTCTATATATCAAGATCTTTCCCACACTTCAAGTATCAACAAATAGTTTGTTTTCATATTTTCATGGAAGAGGAGAAAGTTGACAGACTGTTAGCTTAACCAGTGTGTCAAAGAGGTAGCAACTCCAACCTCCAATCCACGAACCCCTTTGAAATTCTATAAAATGTGAAAAATGTAAATAAACTTCCTTCTTTTCCAGCACGACTCAGCATGTGGGAGCAGCCCTTTTCTGTTCCACAGCATTGCACTCTCTTACTCTGACCTGAAATGTCAAGTGGGATGCACTGCTCTTTTTTCACAGCAATTGAAACAGCAACTGCTGATTTGGATGCTCACTTTCCTGGTTTGCCAGGCACCCGGCAGAGTGGCCTCTGCAAACTCACACCTGCAGGGATGCAGCACAATCACACTGCTCAGGTGCATCTGTATTGGGCTTTTGGCTCCTCTGCACAGCTCTGCACTGCTGACCTGCTCACGAGCCATGGGACTGCAGAGGTGTCGTGCCCAGAGCTCCCAAAAACTTTACAGGCCTGAGGTATTACTGAGAAGAACATGGCTCATAGTTAAATCTAACAATAGTAGGTGTTGGAACATGGTTGTACCACCCAGGAGTTTTACTGGTCGAGTCCAAGTGTTACAGACAGTAGATTTCATCTCAAGAAGCTGTGAAATTGAAAATCACTTAGGCTGTGATGGGTAATTAGCTAAATACAGGCTGTTATATATTTCTTCCACACTAGAAGTATACTACAGTTTGCTTAAGTATAAACCTTTGGAAAAGCATACCAGCATTTATGACTTTGCCTCGTTACAAATGATAAATTAAAAATAGGTCACATTTTCTAATAGAGATGCTGTAGTTTAAAAAAAAAAAAAACAAAAACCGATACTGGGCTCTGATGATCCATTTAAATCTCCTAGCAGTGGCGGTCCCACTCTCTTCCCTAACCTGCCCAATCCAGGTGTCCAGGAACAGCTACCTCACAGACATCCCTAGCTATGACATCCTGCTGTGGATGTCAGCAGATGAAGAGAGCAGCAAACCCCAACTCCAACTCTGATGAGGTACAATGTCAGAACAAACAGATGGGAAATATTCATTCCTTTAGGATAATTATGTATTTTATGACAAATTTAACTTCTTTTCTTTTTTAAGAAAGGAGATGTTATTTTTACACAAGTTTAATTTAGCAGTGCCCAGTTTCTACTTTAAAAGCCCCCAACAAACAAAACAGAAAAGGGGTTTTATATGAACGTGCAGCAGTAACAGCCACAATGAAATTGTATCTGCCTTAAGGTACAACCTGAGCAATTCGCTCCCATGGGAATTATGAGCCAGCCCTCAAACAATATGTTTATTAGACTTTTGTCTGGTGACACCAAACCAAAGCAACTTACACTCAGTTTTTTCACCTTTGTGCCTTGAATACCAAGAAAAGGGTGGGTGTTTTTTTGGTAGACCAGACTGGTAAGCCTGTCATGCAAATATTTTGACTGCTTAGTCACTGCAGCTCCTATTCTAGTGAAGTGTCTTGAAACTGATCCCCATGTCTTGGTGGATGGAGAAAAGAAGGGGTTGGAAATAGAAAAAGATTAGAAGGGTTACCAGCAATAGAAATTAATAATGTTTATAAAGTGCTTTCAGATGAGAAGAAGTACCTGAGCCTAAATAGTATTAAATAATTGAAACTCTTGAAGTGGGGCAGATCATGGGATTTTTGTTGTCTGTGTGTCTGACTGTTAAGCTTGTTTTGCTTGTGTCTGACCACTTGTGAGATGGTCATGAAAAACCACCCAACAGAGTAACCACCAAAACCAGTGAATAAGAACTGTTGATAAGGCTGTGGGCACAAGCGTGGGAGTTCAAAAGCCATGTCCAAAGCCATTTCAGGTCAAAGATACTGTAAAATTCACAGGAAATAAACACTTGTGCACCAGGGGATGAAATTCTGACCTCACACTAATGTCAACTCCTAAAAACTCCATCAGCCTTGAAGTGCATCACTGTAAATCTCACTGGAATCTCACTACAGAAATTACCTTCACTACAGTGTGAGCCACAGAGGAACAAAGCCAGGACAGCACCAGCAGTCCCTAGAGTTACTTCAGACACCTGTAAAACATCAGCAATACCTAGAGCCAAAACTTACAAATCCTCCAGCAGAGACTGCTTTGAGCAATGAACAAGGTGCACTTGTGGAGAAATATTGTTGCACAAACTTCAGTTCTGCCGGACTGCAAAATTAGTGGACGGAGAATATGACAGGCTTGTGAGCTGGGGTTTCTGTTCAGGCATTTCCTGCAGCAGCTCCCAGTTGTACTCGGTTCAAACTGCCTCAGACACAAGCAGTCAGAGGAGGGAAAACTGGCAGAAGCTCTATAAACACAGGATAATGATCAGCAGGGAAGTGTTAGAGGAGGTGAGATTCTAATGCAGCACAGAAGGGTCTGCTAGCGCCCATCTCAGTTAGAAAATCTAAATAAAATTAATAGAAGTACAAAGCAGGGAAAGGGCCGGTTAAAGGAAGGGGCACTCCCTGGCTACGTGGAGTACTACATCTGAATAGTTACCACAAAATTTGCTCAGTTCTGTGTTTCTCCACAACAACATATGGAACAGCAGAGGTTGGTTTTGTGTGACAGTGAGTCCACTGTGAAGTGTTACACACTGCCACAAAATAGGATGGATTTGGAAGAAGATGAAAGTCTGTGCACCAAGGAAATTATCTACACCATAGATAATGACTGTGAGAGAAAAATTCCACTATCTGGGAGAGGTACCAGAGTACAAATCTTTAACTGCAGACAGAAATTCACGTGATACATCTTTGCAGATATCAATTCCTGTCCTTTTCCAAGTAAAGATCCTAAACAGAGTTTCTTAGAAAGTTGTGTTTGATTTGAAGAAGGAGTAAGAAATGGTAGAAAACCTCACCTGTTCTGTAAAAAAATAAAGACTTTTTTCTGATGCTTCTCCATTTTACAGTTCCAAGAAACATCCTGTCATCACTTTGCTATACCCTGCTTTTACACAGAGATACTGTATGAGGGAGAAATCCTCAAAATTCTTTTGACTCTTATTATATAGGACTCCCTAAGGACATGAAGCTTGGAGCTACATAAAAATTATTGTCCATATTGTTATGGATAACCTGAAATAATTCATGTTTTTATTTTTATTTTGTAATATGTTGTTAAAATAAGTTAAGTCTGTATAAAAGCTTAAACTGAAAAACCTTGGAGGCAGGGATCAGACTGAGTCACCCCCTCCTTTTCCTGTAACCAAAAGACACGTTTGCAACTGAATAGGACCATCTTACATGTTGGACAAACAGGAGAGGCATGTTTTTTTTAAGCCATCCAGGACAGTTACCAGCGATGACTACAGCAGATACCTACTCCAAAGGGAATGGGGGCCTCTTTTGTCCTAATTCCAAGAAGTTTGGCCACATGCATCCCTGAGACTCGATTGTCGGAGACAGCCCTGCACACATGCTAATGAAACACCTGCCAGCCATGATCTCCAGCATACAGGCTTACCGAGAATTGAGGATGCCAAATAATAGATTTCCTGGAACTCTATTTGCCAAAATAATAAAGAACATGAATACCTGATGAAGGCACATCAAACCCAGAAGACAGGAGATCACATCATCGTGCAGCAAAAGTGTATAAGAATAAACTCTGAAACCCCTGCATGGGTGAACCTGGGGAGACAGCTTGCACTGAGTCTGTGGTTCACCCTGCGCCGACCCCCGGGCTCGGTGCTGTGTTATTTGGTGGCTCATTTAAATTTCTGATGTATAAATTGTTAAATAAAACTTTTATAATTTAATTGGCATTTCATTTATAACAATATGCTAGAGGTCAGAGAGGCTAAGAAGAATGAGTAAGAGATCTGATTAGGAGAGTAAAATCTTCCTTTAACCATCATGAGCTCTAAGAAGCACGAAGTTCACTTTCAACACATAGATGCTGAAGAGAAAACCATAAAAATTGGCTTCCTGTCAAGGCATTTGACCAAATCCTTAACTTGAAATACGTAGTTCACAAATTTCAAGAGCCCACTTTGATTTACAGGTGATATGTTGTAAAGTAAGAATCAGCTTGCCATCAAAGCAGCCTGCAACTGAGCTGACCACAAGGAACACTAAATTAGAAGTGGATTTGCTTCACTTCTCTATTTTCATTAATAAATTCTCTCTTGCAATTGTATTTACCACCCTTAATTTCTTTTCCTGTTTATACATTCTATTTCATTTACCAGTAAAATTTATGCAAATATCCCTGCTGTCAGTGTGTGTCTGATGGAGCTGTGGGAACCTGCAGCTGATTTGCTGAATGTGGGTGGATCCTCATTCTGGGATCTGGCAGAGCTGGGCTCCCGTGCCCTTAATGACTGTCTTGACCTTCCCTTGTCACCTGCAGCCAGTTACCCATCTTTGCAAGGTCTCAGAATAAACTTCTTTGGTGAAAAGGTAAGAGTTTGGATCAAAATGTGCAGACTGTGCACTTTCAGTTAACCCTTGTGGTAGATCACAGCTGTTGTCTGATGCCAGAAAATGATATGGCTCATGCTCAAGGTTTATTTTCAGTAATGTGAAGATACACTGAACACAAAACACAGCTTTCAACTTCCATAGCTTTCTCCAGGCTGGGTTGCAGGGGAAAACTCTACCATAGCAGAGGGCCTCCCAAGCCAACACGAACCCTTTTGGGCCCCTGTGAGGAGACTGAATTTGGAACTCTCCCTGCACAAGCAGGAGCCGTTCTTGTCAAGTCACATCTTCCCTTGGCTATCGGCTGATCCTCTGCCTTTCTCAGCCTTGAAAAAGAAACCAAGGAACCAGCATTCTGAAGTTTGGGCACTCTGCTAGGAAAAGCTGTTCCTGTTGCATCAGGAAACTGCTTTTCCTGGTGCTTTTGGGCAGCCTGTGAGTGCTGTAAAGGCTCAGCCTGATACAGACAGCTGCGCTGGCCGGGCAGAGCGGGCAGAGTGCACCCTTGGGTCCATCACAGGGGGTGGATGTGCAGGAGGTTTTCCTGCCGGGCGCTCCGCTCTTAAGGGCATTGCCCGGATTTTACTCTTGGGTGGAAGCCGAGGAGACAAAACCAGAAGGCAGCGGCGCCCGCAGCGCCCGGCAGGGGCCGACAGAGACCGCGCTGCTGTCGCGACTGGCGGGCACTGACAGCTCAAGCAGGGCATCACAGCCTGCAGCAGGGCTGGCACCGCCAGGGCACGCAGCACCTGGGTCACAGGACAGGCTGGGTCGGAAGGGGCATCATCCAGATCCTGTCCCTCGGCCATGGGCAGGGACACATTCCGCGGTCCCAGGTTGCTCAGAGCCCCATCCAGCCTGGCCTTGGACATTTCCAGGGATGGGGCAGCCACAGCTTCCCGGGCACCCTCTGCCAGTGCCTCTCCACCCTCACAGTAAAGAATTTCTTCCCAAAATCTAATCTAACCCTACAGACCTCTGAGGACAGCAGTGACAGTGAGGAATCACATATATGTACGGGGTTAGTGTACAGGGGCCAGGCAAGGAGCTGCAGGCAGGAGACACAAAACTCTGTCAGGAATCTGAAATCAGAGGTGCAGTGATCCAGCCATCAGTAGTATCAAAAGGACAGTGAGCGAGTTAAAGCTTTGTGGGGCACTGCTCCTGGGAAGGCAGCTCCCACATGCATCTGTAAGGAATGTATTTCACCAAATTAGCAAAAATCCCTCTGAGCAGAGGGCCAGAGGAACCTGCTGGCTGATGATGTTAGAAGGGGCTGGAGAGCAGCAGCAACCAGACCTGCTGGGAGGGAGACCTGCCAGTGCCATCCACACTGGTGTGGTGCTGGGAGCCCGCCTACACCTGGCTGGGACACAACTGGAAAATTAGGGGGGGTGAGGTACACTGGAGTCATCCCAGTGTAGTTCATAATATACCACTAAAAGCATTTTGTATCCTTTAAAACACAAACCTTAGAAGTGAGGTACCAATTCCACAGCGACAGGAGGACTGTGGATCCAACCACCCCCAGACTTGCAGGGACCACACTGGGCTTTGGAGTAGGCTTGGTGAGAGGTCAGTACCCTCTGGGAGCCATGGAGTGGCACCATTCTCTCCACTTGTTCCGACACCTGAAAAGGAGCAGATTGCACCTATTTTTAACTCACACTCAGCCAATGTGAAAAAACATCCAAATGACAACAGGAGCTGCAAAGGCAGGTTGTAGAAAGTGCTAAACGCTACAGAGTAGAGCAAGGTGGGATGAAGGTGCCAGGTCAAACACAGTGGAAGAGAAGATGGGGGAAATACTCCCCCGATACCCGTTAGGAAGGAGATCATATCACTGTGGGCCTAAATCTTAGACCAACAAGTGCAAGCAGCTGTTCAAATTAGAAGGAACTTTAATGATAGAAAAGACTTGCAGAAAAATTACTTTGTCACAAAAGAGCAGTAGCAGAGGTACTGATGGAAAGTGAAATAAGGAAATCAGTTTTCCAGGAGGAAGGACTGATGAGTTACATGGCCACGTTTTGTCACCACAAATACACTTGGGCAAAATTAACTGGAAAGATCAAATAACCTGTGCAAAGATAGTTAAACAGCAGTGAATACACACTGCTCAGCAGAAGATCATAGTCCAAATTCCCAAGCAGCAATATCCCTTTCTCTCCCATTTTTTTTCTTTTTCTCTGTGGACCCTTCACTTTTCCCTTTCGATTATACCAAAATCCCAGAGACAGCATCACACTGTGCTGAGCAGACTGTTCATTCCCTGGATGGCCATCTCTTTCACGCACAAAACTCTCCTGGGCTCTGCCATATTGCTTTTCCCAGAGCCAAATCTGGCCTCAGCCTGCCTGCTGGAGCGTGATTCGCCCTGAGTGGAGCACAGTGCTGAGCACAGGCAGCTAAGGGCAGCAGAGGGAGTTCCTGAGAACAGAAGGACAAGGCTGAACGGCAATCAGCTCTGTGCCCCACTGTTGCTCCCTGCTGCTGTATCCCTAGAGAGGGTTCCACCAGCTTAAGGAAATTAAAGGGGACTCAGAATCACGGTGCTCTAAGATTTGCCACAGGTCTGCAGGTTTGCACTGAACGGAATAAATGAGATCCTGCTAAGTGCTGAGGATCAGCAAAGTCTTGGCTCTGGGCTACAACTGCCTGAATATCTTCAGCATTCTTCAAGCCACTGGGAAATGGGAGTGTTCACCAGCCCAAACACACCAGCCTACATCCAGTGGTAGGATCTGCTCTTGATCTGCTCAATGGATAATGCTGCAATCATGGGCAGGATCTCTCAAAGAATTCACCCTTCAAATCAGTGGGGATCTTCTGTCTCAAGGAGTGAAACACTGGTGAAGAGGAAATGACTGAGGAGGTTCCTGGGTTTGAGATTTGCTTCTTGCCTCCACTGTTTCCTTTGGTCCTATGGAAACAGTCACAAAATCTGCATCAGCTTCCCAGTTCCTGTAGCCTGTAAATCAGCCAGAACTCCCCCTGACCTTGGTGGGAGGCTTGCATGACTAAAGCCAGCAGAGGAGAGGCAGCAATGAAAAATCACATACAAGAGCCTTTCTTTTCTTCTCTTTCTTCTTTTTTTTTTTTTCTTCTTTTTTTAAGAAAAGAGACGTATTTCTAGCAATGAGAAATCTTTTCTGCTCCTAAGGGCAAACTTTGAAAGTAAAGTAACTGTTACACACGTATATCCTATTATTTGTTAGCAGGTTTCACACAGGTAACTTGCTCAAATCACTTTGAAAACATTTCCTTTAATATAGGAACACAGGAGATAGATTAAAAGCATGCAAGTCTCCTGCTGAATGCCAGAGGCTCTGGAACACTGAACTCAGCACTTTGTAAAATTATCTCCCTTCAAACAAACTTTCTACTGTACTGATTGAAAGGGAGAAGGGAGGTGGGAGCCAAATAATGCTAGAGAGATTTCAAGTCAATTTTCTGCCTAATAAGCCTGACAGGACCCTGGCCTTGGCCATGACCTTTCCAGAGCTCTGCTTACCTGGAGGCCTCCCACCCTCCATTTGGAAATCATAATTGGCCCTCTTAGCAAATAAAGAAAACTAAATCTAACAGGAGGTTTAAGAACTGAGCAAACCCTGCACTCAGGTTTCATTTCAATCCTTGGATTAAAAGTTTTCATCCAAATCCACTCCAATTAAAGATGGTGGGAGCTTTGTGGACATCCAGATATTTATACCACACCAACCAGCTGCTCCACTTCCCAGGATTTAGTTTGCTGTACTTTAAGACCCTCACTGTCAAACATGCTGATCTAGGATTTCAGCTTCCTTGCAGCTTCCAGCCAAAAGGTTTCATATCACTGATTTGGGCTGCAGGATGAGTAAGCAGGTATTCTAATAAGGGAGAGATGAGACTGGAACCTGTCCTAGGCTATGAAGATTGGAGAATTGTGCCACATAGCTCTGAGCACCTCCAGCTTTCCTTGAAGCCTGTGGCAGCAACCCAGGATCAAGTCTTCACTTATTCAGAATGTAATTCTCCTGGAATTTTCAACAAGGTCTATTTTTCACTTCTGACACTGCTTCTATGCTACTAATGTCAGCTTTTCTGCCAAATATGTGCGGCTTCTCTCTTTTTATCCTCCTTTTCTTTTCAAAAAACCCAAACCCCACAGTGAAGTCTTCAGTTCAGTTTTCCTTTTTTTTATTTTTTTATTTTTTAATTGATTGGTTTGCTTTGTTGGTTTTGTGTAGCACCTTCCCCAGGCCCCAGGAGGAGAATTTTAGTGGAGCTGGACCATGCACAGCAGGGACTGAACAGTGTTCTGAGACTGGACACCCAAAGCACAGAGCTCCAAAGCCATAAACAACTTGACAAGCTGTGCCTCTGAGGAGAACATTGAACACTGACAAGTTCCTCAGGAAAAACAGGCCTCCAGCTGCCAAGAGTGCTAAAACTCTAACATGGAGAAAAATCATTTAACTTTTCCTGCTCAAAGATTAAGAAACACTGCCAAAAACAATGAATGATGTTGGTACAAGGAGGATAGAAATGAAACAGAGTAATGAAAGGCTGAAAAGAATACAGGACTTGTCATAACAATGAGGGATTTAAGTTTTGAGGTCAAGAATTTTTTAGTTTCAATTTATACAGTGCCTCTTACTTAAAAACAACCAGCTGACCAAGTTTTGGAGTGAAAATTGCATTTTCTCATGACAAATGAAATTAGGTTTCCTTGCTAAAACAAAGTATATGGGATTCAAAAGTTGCCATGAGTTACAACAAAAAACTGTAGGCAGTACATCTTCAAAAAGATGCCTGAACCAAAGCTTAGGCTGATGCAAGCCATCACAGCTTTAAGAAGTTAATTGACTTTAAGCTACTAAAAATCTGATTCATGATGAATCTTCCTAGCAGAAGTAACAGATTCATTTGTTTTCTGCATATAAAACACACCCAAATTAACTTTATTTATTATTTTATGTACTCGTTAGTGACACATAAGTCTCAAGTCCACACTGAATGTAAAATATATATGGACCATTACAACAGCAGCCTGTGCAGATGGCACATACTAAATCATTAAAAAATTACTGCTCATTAATGGCCAGGAAACACCATAAATGTGGCCTTCTGGTGCTGCTTTTCCCACTGAAGAGTCAGCTTTTGACAGCTGACTTTATAAGCACTGAGGAGAAATGCATGCAAGGCATCCAGAGCAATCTGCTGCCAGCAGAGCCTACACCCACCTCAGAAGCCCCATGGGACTCCCTGGGAATTGTTTGTAAAGCAAAGGCTGAGGCTGGAGGCTCTTGACAATAACAAGGGAATCACAATGCAGAGACCACTGCGGCTCAAGGAGCTGGTGATGGATGGAGCATCATTTTTTCCCCAGTGACAAGTGAATGAGGTAGACAAAACCTTACTTTTAACACCGTTGTTAATCCTAAGCTCAGCTGAAAAGACCCTTGTACAAAAAGCCCAGAGTTGTAAAGAAAGGCAGGCACAGTGATAATCAGCCTCTTCCCTTGTTGCATGCAATATCTGCATGGTTTTGTGAGGATTTGCCATTGCAGACACTCAAGCTCTCGATCTGGTCCCCATTTCTGCCAAGATCATTCACTATATTCTACAGTGATGTGTCAATTCTTGTTCCTATCAATGTTGCTGTCACTTTCTTTAAAACAACACTCTAGAAAGTGTCAGAGCAGACTGATTATCTTGACATCCCCTGAATTTCTCTTATTTTCCTTGCACTGCATTTGATGTCATTTCTCCCTCACTTCCGTTGCAATTTTATACTTAGACCTTAGCTAGGGTTCAGATTGTCTTATTAAGTTGAAGGAAAAGGATAAGGCAAAATATTTTTTTGTTACAAATAGCAATGCAACAAGTTCTAAACAATACAGGTGTCTCCTACAACGTTCTTGTTCAGGCCTGTGCTGGGCCATCCCAAGGGAAACCTGTAATTTCCTGAGATCTAACCATCTTCTTGGGGCTCTCAGGAAAGCCATGCTTCAAAGAATAACACATCTTATTTTCCCTGCTGCATGCACCCAACTCCAGGGCTTTTCCCATATGACTTAGGCTCCTTTCTCAGGTTGCATATTACCACTCATGTTTTTTCACCAGCTTGAGTTGCCCCTCATTTTATTTCCTGCCATTCAGGAAGTGTTTGCTCAAGGGAAAGAAAGGCATCATAGAAATCTTCTTGCTTTCTAAAAAGACTTCTGGCCTCTGGACCTAATCCTGTTGCCACTGTCAGTGTCAGAATGGGGTCAGTGAATATACACTGTCTATATCCAGTTCATAGTCTCTTTAAGTCCTTTTGCATTATTTTTTGTTGAAACTATTTTTAAAGCCTCCTTATTTATTCACCTACAAATTCTATTTACTCATTTGAACTCCTCATGAAGGCTTGATTCAAGGGTAGCATGATGATCTACCAAGAATACAAAAGAAATGTGTTTAGAAATGGGTCAAAGATACAAATACCTTGAAGAAATAATACAGAAGTTCAGAAGAAAGGCTTTGGGCATGTTTTCTGCAAAGAGTTAGAAGATCACAACTGGAGAGAATGAGGCTGGAGAATATAAAAACCACACACTCTTAATTCAGTAAGGATTTCATCATAACTGGAAAGTAAATTACAACTCTTAACTATGGATTCATAGCGACGTATTTAAACCTTATCTGAATGCACCTCTGTGCTATAAAAGCTGAAATCAACTACTGATCATAGAAACAGAACAGGTAAAACAGATTGCCTGCTCAGTGCATTTATAGGACAGACTTCAAACAATTTCGTGGCAATACTGGCAATACTGAAAGTTCTGTTCATTCAAACACTGAGAATTCATTTGTCCTCATTCCAATCTGCCAAAACATTGTACTGCAGTAATACATCCTGCTTGTACCATAACTCATTTCAGAGTAGTTTCAGAGCTTTTAGAAAGATACCTGTGAGATATTTCTCTGGAGAAAAGGATGGCACTGATCTAAACAAAAGGGAGGTCCTCACATGATATAGAAATAGGGCCCCATTTGCACACAAAGCTTTTGATTTTTACAGATTTCCAGGTGAACGTGTTTGTGGGGTGATAGGATGAGCATACACATTTCATAGTCACAGACAGGAACACACGTCACTGACTGTTCTTCAGCTCAAATAATATATAATTAAACCCAAACCCTTTCTTTGTACCTGCAGGAATTACCTCACAGAATGCAGTGCACAGAGCCTGCCTGTGAGCACATGCGAGCTGGACACGTTTGCCAAGACCTAATGCCAAGGCTGATCTCTTCCTTCATGGCAGTGATGCTGAGGAACCACATTACTCACACTGCCAGCGCGAAAACAGATGTTTGTTCATGCCTAACTGATGGTTCCTGCTCTCAGCACTCCAGGGCCATCTCCCAGCAAAGCCTAAAGCCAAAAGTGAAGAGCTTTGTCACTGATCCCAGCAGAAAGAGAGCAGCTTCTCTACCCAGCCTCTACAGAGAAAAACAACAGGAGTACTTTTCACTAACCATCACCCCCATTAAGGCCAGAAAGCTCCAGTCCCTTCCACAAATGTAAAAGTGACCTGGAAAAGAGTTCATCTGAGTATTTATATGGGAAACTCTGTATCTTGTGTGCTACTGAGAACACAGTGTTTCCTTACTCAGAAGACAAAGTGTATTCCAAGGGATATTCACAAGTTGGTGTGCGGAGAATCCACAAGAGTTTTTGAAGTAGTTAAAAGCCTTCATGATAAATCTCAAGAAGGTAATGAATGACCTAGTTAATATCTTTTGAGCTTCATGGTCAAAACTAAAGAAAGAAGCACTCAAGAAGTGAGACACTTGAACATGTTCTTAAGGGATTAGAGAACTGCTTAATGTAAAAGCAAAGAAGTTACAAGTGCTAAATAATTAAAATTACCATATTTGCACTGAGTATTTCAGAACTGTAGAATGTTTTGGGTTGGAAAGGACCTTATAGACCATATAATTCCAACACTTCTGCCATGAGTAGGGACACCTTCCTCTAGACCAGGTTGCTGACAACTTCATCCGACCTGGCCATGAATGCCTCCAGGAACGATGCAGCCACAGCTTCTCTGGGCAACCTGCGCCAGTGCTGCAGCAGTCTCATAGTGCAGAACCTCTTCCATACATCTAAATCCACTCTCTTTCAATTTAAAGCCTTTACCCCATGTCCTATCACTGCATGACCTTGTAAAAGGTCCCTCTCCAGCTCTCTAGTAGCCCTTTTAACCCTGGAAGGTGCTATAAGGTCTCCCTGGAGTCTTCTCTACTTCAGGCTGAGCAGTCCCAGCTCTCCCAGCCTGTCTTCACAGAAGAGGTGCTCCAGCCCTCTGAGCATCATCATCACCCTCCTCTGGGCTTGCTCCTACAGGCCCACGTCCTTATGTTGGAGACCCCAGAGCTGGATGCAGTGCTCCAGCTGGGATCTCAGCAGAGCAGAGGGGCAGGATCCCCTCCCTCCACCTGCTGGCCAGGCTACTGTGGATGCAGCCCAGATTGTTTTGCTTTCTGGGCTGCAAGTGCACGACTGGCTCATGGTGAGCTTCTCATCCACCAACATCCACAAGTCAGGGCTGCTCTCCTCCCAGCCTATATTTTTCCTTGGGATTGCCCTGCAGGACCCGGTACGTGGCCTTGTCGAACTTCATGAGGTTTGCCTGAGCCCACCCTTCAAGCGGCCAAGGGAAGGGATGAAAGGGGTCCCTGAGCCCACCCCTCAAGCTGTCAAGGTCCCTTTGGCTGAAATTTCTTTTCTCCAGCATGCTGATTCCACCACACAGCCGGGTGTTGTGGTCAAACCTGCTGAGAGTGCACTCGGTCCCGCTGCCCATGTTTGCCAAGGAGGATGTAAAATGATACCTGTCCCATTACTGACCCTTGGGGAAGGCCATGAGTGTTCTGTACGGGACAGAGTCAGGTGCTTTGCACAGGCCCAGGTAGATGATGTCAGTCACTCTTCTGGCACGACTTGCCCTTAGTGGCAAAGTATGTAGGTTATGCTTCCCTATTTTCCGTCAGTGGCAACTTCACTGGACTAGCCGTGACTTCTCAAATCTGATGGATAGTGGATTAACTTCATCTGCCAGTTCTCTTGGGACCTGTGTATGCATCTCATCAGGTCCTGTGGACTTGGCCACCTCCAAGTTCTTTAGATGGTCTTGAAACAGGTCTCCTGCAGTGGGAGGTTCTACATTATCCCAATCCCTTTGCCTTCTGTGACTCAGGGGGTGTGGCTGGAGCCCTTGCTGGTGAACATCAAGGCAGAAGTGTCACTGGATGCCTCAGCCTTCTCCATGTCCCGGGTAACCAGGTGTCCTTTTTTTATGGAGATGACCCACATTTCCCCAGCCTTCCTCTTATCACCAACATACCTATAGAAGCTCTCTTGTTATCCTTGATGTCTCTGGTCATCTTTAATTCTATCCGGGCTTTGGCTTTCTTAACCTGATCCCTGGATGCTTAGGCAGTCTCTGCATTCCTCATAGACAACCTGTCCTTGTTTCTGCCCTCAGTAGGCTTCCTTTTGGCATTTGAGTTCATCCAGGAGCTCCTTGTTCACCCAAGCAGGTGCCCTGGTATTTTTGCCTGACTTTTAATTTGTTGGGATACATCACACCTTAGCTTTGAGGAGGCAATCCTTAAATATTAACCAGCCTTTTTGGGCCCATCTTGTTTTCAGGGCTTTATCCCATGGGACTTTACCAAGAAGATCCCTGAAAAGGCCAAATTCTACTCTCCTGAAGTCCAGGATTTTGAACTTGCTGCACACCCTCCTTGCTGCCTTCCACCATTTCATGATGACTGCAGCCAAGGCTCTGGTATTCAAACCAAGACAATCTATTAAGGTAATAGTAAACCATTTTCAAATACACTTAATACTTTTTGAAAAAGGAAGGTTACAGCCATCATTTGAGTCTGATCTTTCTTGCATTTTTCTCCAAAGCTTACTGGTGCAGCTCTGCTGACTTACTTAGGATCAAAGTTTTGTGTATCTATTGTGCACATGAGAAGGAAAAGTTTTCTGCTCCGTTCAACTATTTCTGTCATCTTCATTTATACCCAAAGAAAATCTGAAACAGAAGGTGTGAAAGGAGAACTCTTTTCTGTCCTAAGAGCACATATAACAAAGAAACAAATGCAAATTGCTAAAGATTCTGGTCAAAGATGAGAAGCTGGAAATCTGTATTCTTAGCACTGACCTCTGCTGTGCCCCCACCCTGCTGCATGACATTGGCTGAGCCTTCAAGGCAGGGATAGTCTCCTCCCATGCATTAACATCACATCTAGCTCATCAAGACTGCCAGGCTGCATTTTAATATAAATATATGTCTTGACAATTTTCTTTAATGGCAGTCTATAGATGTACCTGCCCTTTGAGAGCACTGCAGAGGGATCTACCCATGCAGCCCCCACTGATTTCACTGGAGATAGCTTCCTTCTGACATACCTGTTTGTACTCTGGGTGTGTGCACATGGAAAAAGAAAAGTTGGATGAAGCAGTCAAAGCAACCAGTATCAGCTGCCATTATGCAAACAGGCCACACCACAGTCTTCCCAAATGGATCTCATGAGGTTGGAGGTATCACCAGCCATGTGAAGCAAGGAATGACTCCAGATTTTCAGATATGTCACCTGTACTGGTTGCACAGGTGGCATTCAGAAGCAGGACAGCACCCATCAGCTGCTAGGAACTGAAGGAAATGGGTCAAGAGGCCACAGAGCTTATTGCTTACAGAAGCTCTTCAGCAGCTCTTTACACTTCTTACAAGTCATCTTTAACAGAAGTGCCAGTTCCTTCATCGTCTTCAACAACAGAACATCTGAAAGTAAAAAGCACTCTCCTGTCTGAAGCTGCTCAGATACAAACTGAACAACTTTCTTCCATATCAAAGTCAAAGACTACAAACTGTTTTGACTGGAGTCTGCATACTGCTGCTAAGACAGGGGTAGTTTTTCAAGTGTTTCATTCCGTGCATGCTGACTAGGGATGATTTGGTTATTCGCAGTATGATTTGGTTATTCAGCTTTATACCATCAGGAAAAACTGAGTACAAAAGAGAAAAGCACCCATGAGAGAGTGACCTGTAAGTTCAAGTAGCCCCTTCCCTGTTCATCAACCTGTAAAGGTCAGCAATCATTGCAGAAGTTTGTAGCGCTTCCACTCAGATTCTGTCCTGGGACTTCATCCATGTTTGTTGGGGCAAAATGTTAGAAAGCAACAAATAAAAGGGACTGAGAGCTAAACCTCACAAAATGAGATTAACAGGAACATAGGAGGAGGAGCTGGGAAAGCAGCATTGCTGTTCAGCATCACAAGAAAGAGCAGCTTCTCCAGACAGTGATGGCTCAAAAGATTACCAGTTCCAGCCTGCCTTTGCTCATCCACTTAGACTGTATTCTTTTGAACTGTAACCTCAGGAAAAATAAGTAAATTGTCCTGAGAGTGATCTAAAAAGTAAAAGCAGATTCACTGTGGAAAAAATGTACCCTGAATGCAAATCTGTATGCTTTCTCCATTTAGACACATTTGAAAGAAATTAATTCTGTATCTCAAATAGAGTGTTCTAAGACTTCCTCTTCATTCCTGCTATATGAATAATGGAAGCAGGAAATACATTTGTATTAATCTGGTTTAGTTTAAAAGAATTAATGATAAGGTCTTGCATTCTTTTATTTATTAAAAATATAAGGGCTGCAATTTCATTGTGATAGTTCAGCTCAAATTAAAAAAAAAAAACAAAAACACCAAAACAGACACCTTGCTATCCAACCCCATAATAGGAATGCTCTTCTTATTACAAAAGACTTGGTAATTTAATTGCACACTTCAGTGAAAAGGAAAGAATAGAAAGAACTTCATGTGAAATGCCAAAATATATCTGATTTCTCATCACTTGGCCTTGTAATTCTCCTGTAGTGGATAAAAATAAACCAGTCTATACTTGGACTTGAACTTTTCAATACAGCCTAAAATATTAAGCTCATAAATCTCCTTTCAGGGCTTAGGCAGCTCTTAAGAGTATCATCAACTTTGAATTTTTGCAATTTATAAAACAAACTGAAAAAAATAC
>VYZR01053189.1:2010-13338 GCA_013400675.1 Oxylabes madagascariensis | reverse complement strand
CTCATAACTCTTCTTCCTTATGGGAAGAGTGGGAAAGATGAGATGTAAGGAAGAAAGAAGAATGAGACCTTCATCCTTCAGCAAAGCAAACAATTTGATCAGGTCAGCTGCTCAGGCAACAGCAGTCCTAGAAATAATTGAAGGTCCTATTCTAGGTAAAGCTCTAAGGAAATTGAAAATGTCTTTAAATATGTCCTTCTGTAATGGAAGCTATTTTATCTACCTCTTTACTTAAGTCTATCTATCTATCTATCTACATATATATATACTTACAAATATATATATGTATGTATATATACACCTCTCAATAAATAATTTCATTTACCTCACTGCCCATGAAATCTTTACTGGCATTGTCATGACCTTAGAAATACTTTATAGAAATCTTTGATATCAAAATAGCTAAGCCTCATAGATTCAGTTAATATTAAAATATGCTGACTGCCTCTGACCAACTAAGACTTCTTCAGCTATTCTAAACACCTTCTAGTCCAGCAACTTACTTAGTTGCCTTGCCCATTATTGTTTTAAAAACAAATATATTGTTCTTTATTGGAGACAATAAATTTCAAGTTTTATCTCTGTTAAGCCAAAGATTCAAAGACTAATGAGGATGTGGGGTTTTGGTTTGTGGTTGATTTTTTTTTTTTTTTTAGAAAAGCTGAAATGTGGAAATAACACTATTAAGGGAACTGATCATTGGAAAAATTGTGAAAAGTGCATTCTAGTTTTAGGTGTGTTCTGTAAATACTCAGCTTCCTCATAGACCAATTTGTCAATTATTGTAAATTTATACAGATCCATTTAAACCATTTTATGTTCCCTAAGGATCTGTTCCAAAAAAATTTATCTGAGAACTAGTACAATTATAATACATGGCCTGTCATCAGCAGAAAGATTTATGGAAAGTATGACATTTTTTAAAGTTTTTCTTCTATCCTAAGAAAGACAACCTACACTTAAAGTCTTCAAATTAAGCAACTACTCTTATTTAAATTAATCTAACAAATAAAAATAAAGTGCTATTTGCAAGTACAAGCGAATTAACAAAATTGAAGAGATGTCTGCTAATTGGTTTTGTGAATTAAAAGACTGTGTTCTGTGTATTTGAAGAAGAAGCAGAAAATTGCAAACANGCTTCCTGCATGCTTGCTGAATTCTGAAAACAAAAATTAATAATAATTATAATAATAATAATAACAATGTTGTGGTAAATAAGTTCAAAACACCCGCAATTCAATACATACACCGTTGAAAGTCTAGAAACTATAAAAGCTGGTCTATAAAACTGTCAAAGTATTCTGGAGAATGTAATCAATCAGGATGCTGATTTGTTTTCCCTTTGCAATCATTGTCTTCAGGTAAAGAAATTTGGAATTTAATAAGCTCTTTAAACCAGAGTTTTATACCCAGTTAATTTCTGTTAACTTCAATAATGGTGCCTGATCATGGGGATGATCAAGTGTGTTTGCTTGATTATCTGTTTAGAGCTGCATGATGTTGGCAAAAGTCAAAATTATCTATCATAATAGAATAATCTAGAACAGAAATAATGCTTCTGTGTTTGAGTTGCTCTGATTTAGAATGGCATAGTCTTCTCCATGCAGGGCTGTGACCACTTAGCAAGTTTTCCCAGACCAGAAAATATTGAAAGTACACATTAAACACTTATTACCTGATCATTCACACTCAGAAACTCATGGAACCCTAGAATACTTTAGGTTGGAAAGAGCCTCTGGCACTGAACCCATTGCTCAAAACAAACTTCAAAGGTACCTCAGGTTGCTAAGGGGTCTGTTCAGTCAAGTGCTGAATATATTCCAGGGTAAAAGTGTCATAGACTCTGTGAGCAACCTCGCTCAGTGTGAAAAGTGCTCTTCTGAAACTAAATCAGAATTACCGTTGCCGCAGTAATCTATTCTCTGTCCCTTTCCAGGAAGAATCTGCCATCTCTGAAATTGTTACGTACTTGCAGACAGCAATTAGATTCCTCCTCAGCCTGTTATCAAGTTGCACAAACCCAGCTCTTTCAGTCCCTTCTCTCATTCTGCGCACCAGTCCCTATAGTCACTGTGGTTGTCCCTCTTCAGGTTTTCTAAGGTTTTCTTGCACCAGGAAGACCATAGCATGTAGCAAACATTATAAGATAAAATTCTTCACCTATAAAATTATGTGAAATGAAATATTCCACCCACAGCACTCACTCAAATAATTGCCTGTGGAAGAAGTACCCTTAAAACAGCATTCAATCAGGTCATTTCCAGAGTTCATCATAGAATCATCGTATAGTTCGGTTTGGAAAGGACCTCAAAGATCATCTGGCCCACCCTTTCATGGGAAAGGGAGTCTAGATGATACTATCTAGCACCTTGTCCACTCACTTCTTGAGTTCAGAGTCTCACCTCTGCTAAACCTTGAACATTAAACTAGACCAAGAGAAAACTGGCTTTTCACACTCAGGAGCAGCTGCCAGTTTTCATGAGATTTCACTAACAAGGATGCAAACTGTCACAGGCTGTGTCCCGGAGTCACTGATGAATTTAGCAGCAATGCAGCACAGAAATGTTAAAACTTCTTACATTTTCAGTGTTCTTACATTTCCAGCATTGAAACTCCATATGCAGTAAAGTAAGAGATCATAGTCTTTTAAATAAATCCTTGAGGATTCACAGAAAAAAAAGTGGAACACTTCATCTATCAGCTTTACAGACAAAGGGTAATGTGATCTCTTAGCAGCCTCACAATATTGTCTCACTTGAGCTTTCTGTTGGGGGTGTTCTGAAATATATGTGAAATGCAGAAAAATGAATGCAGGAAATTAATTTAGATACATGGTTAGCTGGTGTAAGTTATCATAATTTTAAAGGAACACTATTAATTGAAAAATCATCGGCTTTCTACTTTCAACTTCCATAAGGAGTTTCATAATCATCCTGTTTCCATTCCACATCCACAGATGATAAGTATGTTTTAATTTTAACTCGGGCAGACAACTTGCAGAAATGTGATTTGATTGAACTCTGCCATGACTGAAGATTTCTTTTGAAGATCCAGCACCTTACTGAGAATATTGAACTCAAGTGAATAAATAAAACACGAACATCAATAAGAATGAGGAAACTCAAATAAAATAAGATGTTAGAAGATGACCACAGGGTATTTAAATGTGTAGCATAGACTTTATAGCGAAAGAAGAAAGGGAATATAATTAATTTATAACCGCAGAGGCTGTAGATTATTTCAGGAGGCAGAAGAAAAATTAGTTGCCTGTTTTAAAAAAAAATTGTGGCCATGACAACAGATAGGGTAAAATGGTGCTGTGCTACAACTGTCATCCTGATTTGCATGACAGGAGGATCTGCTGCAATATTTTGTAATGCTCACAATGTATATCCTACAGAATTACATTTGACTGTACATGAGGAGACGAACTGAAAGGCAACATTATTTGTTAGACCACTCAATGTAGCTGGCAAAAAATGACCTTGCTTTCAAGTCCATGAAATCATCTTCAGGCTTTTTAAGGAAGTCATGTCCCACCATGCTTGCATTTGGAATTACAAGGGATTCAGCCATTTTGACTATGCGTCTGGGTTAGAATAAAGTCATATTTTGGGTAGGGCTGCTGCCCCTGCCCATGTGAAGCACAGGGCTTGCTTTCCTCCTTATCTCATTGTTTTTTTCATATGCAACATGAATTTCTGTTGCTCTTTATAGGAAAAATCTGTGCAAATGACACAAACTTTTGCAGCTGGATCTATGCTTCTACTGCCTTACAAGGACTCCAGAAATCACTTCTGTTTCATTTTCCAGTGCACAAATTTTTTTTTACAGTGTATCGATAACAACCATAAAATATGAACCAGAAATATTAAGATCCCTCCACACATCAATAAATTATGGCCCCAATCCCTCTGGATGAGTGACAAAAGCTATTTTCTGTGCCTCACAGGGAATACATGGAGAAAGAAGTAGATTATTAACCACAACTGACTAACATTTTTTTTTTCTTTTGGTAATTCAATTCATTCTGAAATACAGAGCAATGATCATCACTGATATTTTGTACTTTTCATCATGGCTGAGGTTTGTTTTTTTTTTTTTAATATACATCTAGTCAGCCCAATAAATGCAAAAGATATTTATGGCTGTCTGCCCCATTTCTGCAATGAACAATGCCTGATGGCAGTGACATTTTGGTGTAAGATTTTGGTATCTTCCTTCATAGTTAATTATGATGAAACCTCCAGTGGAAGTCCCTAAAAGAGTTGTTAGACAGAAAGGCTGCAATCAAGACAATAAAACAATGACTTACAGAGGATACCTAACACCCTTCTTATACTATAAGCACCTTTAGTAGCAGAGAGTGGATTTAGGACCATAACACAGATGCTCGATAGGAGTTTTGATCCTAGAACAGTCAGATGTTCTAAGAGAAATAAAATATTGAAGTTAAATGCACCTCTAGTCATCCATATAAAATATTTTAACACTTTATCATAATACAGCTACAACTATTGTCTGAAATGCCAAGTTTCATCTGCCTACAAGATATACTCATCCATGAGATACAGAGACCTTTTGGCTGCATTTCACACAGCACTTGTTTCAACCTACATGAAGTTTCTGAAAATTGCCTTGAGACAGTTGACCTAAGTTAGGGAATTGTTTTGACACAAAAGTGTTGCTAAAACACGATGACAAGCCAAGGGTATGCCAGAAATTGGAAGCACATCTGAATTGCATAGCACAGCACATGGCGAGGGATCAGCTTGGGGGCAAACCTCTGTAGTCTGACTGAAGTGCTGTCAATCCTCAATGTGCTCTGAACTTAAACCAAGGACCGGGCAATCCTGAAGTGCAACGAGACAGATGAAGGGGGACTTTCATGTCGATAATTTTAACACCAAGGTAAATTTTCCAAGATGGGATTCTCCACTCCTCTAATGCTTAAACACAAACAGCATTAATCTCCAGAGGGAATTTAGAATCCTAAGCAACACAGTCACTTGAACCTCCTCTGATTTAACAATACAGTAAGTCTAAGTATCCAAATTACATCTAAATTCAGGTAGTGGGAATACTCACCAAAGTTCCTTTCCTTTTCATTTCTCGTCAGAGTAGGAAAGAACAAGTAATGCTCTAATATTGCTTGTTGGGGTTGGGGACGCGGTTTCTAAAGCAAACTGAATTTCTTTCCAGCTTTCTCACCGCTTACATTTCCCACCCCCTCCTTAATTCCCAAGTTTTATTTATCCATACTCATGCCTTATGGAAAAAACGATTACATTGATTCTCCTTTTTGCCTTTGTAGGAAAAACTGGGTCTGTATTTTTACACTAGGGTAAAACCCCATGGCAAACAAAAGTGAACCTGATATGGTTAACCTCAGGTACTACTAACAAAGACTTTACAAAAAACATTGCAGAAGCTTTTTGCTTTCACAGTTTTCTGCAAACAAGCCCTAACAACTCCCTTGAGAGTGAAACCTGTCTAATACTGATCTTTTTAGTCAATTCATCCTGTAACAACAAAGGAACGTAATCTTGACATTCTATGCATTGTTCTAGTTATTCTGAGTTGTTGCTATTATCACCTGTTTTACAGTGTCATGCTGAGCACAGATTCAATTTCTAAAGCACCTGAAGGTACTGTCGGTTTTGAAGAAGCATGCTAAACTTGCTACTAGCTAAGTAGACTACAGAAAAAGATGATACAGACCTGAGCTGTAAATCAAAAATTAAGTGTCTTGAAAAATGTTTGATAGGTTCTAATGCAGTGTAGTGGCGTTTTATGTTTATGTTCTGTATTTCATGTTCAGTTTTACCCAGTTGGTTCAACCTATGTACCCCCATCCCTTCTTCCCGAATAGACTCTACCCGCTTCGCTCCTCCCCTATAATGTATCCCTTGCTTTCTCCCCTCCCCGGGAGGCATGCCTGTCATCTCGAGGCCCAGCCCAGCTTCCAGAAAGCTCTCGGCTGGGTGTCGAGTGATTGGCTGGATCTCGGGGAATTCCTTACCCCCTAGAGGGGATTGGATCTCAGGGATGCCCCTCATCCCTCGGACATTCCCTGGATCCTTCCCATTGGCTCTTCCTTACCTCCTGCGCCTTGCCCCTCCCCCAAATAAAAGTGAGTGCACCTCTCTGCCCCCCGCTCGGGGCGGTAAATGACCGCCTTAACCGAGGTTAAGGCGGTCAAGCCGGGCCTCTAATAAACTCGTTCAGATATTCCCTCACGGAGACCCCCTTGCTCCTTGCTCTGTCGTTGGCATTGCTCGGGAGTGGATCCGCTGGGCAGGAAACAAGAGCCCACAGGATCGGTGGTGTCTGCCTGCAGACCGAACCGTACCTGCCCCAGTGTTGGCCGGAACAGGGTAGCCGGGTCACTGGAGAGAGATCGCTCCGGGCGAGAACACCCCCGTGACAATGCAGCTGTAGGGTCTTACCCGGAGAAGAATCTGCTGTAGCAATCACAGTGAACATAAAGAACAAGAAAGTACATTCTGATTGTGTTCAGAGACTAGATTTTTTTATACAATACATTGATTCCTTCCTGGAAAATATTTACTTTTTCATTTCATGAAGACTGCCACAGGAAACATGAATGATCTTTATGCCTTAAGAAAGTTAATTTAAATACATACATCTGCTGCCCTGAGAATTTCAGTGTTTCCCTCCATAATGTTTGATATTTAATATAAAATATGTGGTATTTAGTCAAATTTGTACTGAAAATGTTAAACTCTTACTAATCAAATTATCATGAATTAACAAAGTTGTAAGCAAACGTCACTGAAGCATTTCAATTCAACTTAATCCTAATGTAGATATCCAATAGAACTTCTTTACCTTCTTTGGCTTGTACGGATATAGTATAAAAAAACCCCACAACATTAAGGAGTATACGTATACTTTTATTATTTTGTAAAGGCTTATATGATGAGGACTAGACAAGAAAGAATTACAGAGATCTGCTACCCTCATGTCCATCATTGTTTCTATTAAGGAATCTGAAGGGCAGCAGGCAGACAAAGGGGTCTTCATGAGTACTTGAGTGGTATACAAAATACACTTGAGTGTATTTTCTTTTGTTAAAATGTAATTTGGCAATAGAAAAGCATTGTTTTATGGTGTTGATTGCTGAGTGTATTTGTAATCTCTAGAAAAAGAAATTGCATCAGCCAAGGCCATTGTAATTCTTTTTTCTTAACCTTACAATTGCTACCTGATTCATGGGAGACTATTACCTATTAGGCTACTGAGTTTCTAATAGTAAATAATCATTAATAAAGAAAAAAGAAAAGAAAGAAAAAAACCCTTAGAGTATAAACAAGTAATAAAAATTGCTGCTTCATAGATAGCATTTTCAGGTTTGTCACTGAAGTAATTTTTACAGACACCACCATTTGCAGATTAAGTTTACCTTACTCGGGGCACAGTCTTTTTAATAACTCCAAAATCAATTAACCCTTTTATGTTTTCTTTTCCTTTTATTTTTCTGATGTTGTTCTGGATCTGCACTATGAAGTGAGGAAGGGAAATGTAAGGCATGTTGATGTATGGCAGCAGTGAGGTGGAACAATTATAACCAAACTATCTTGGAAATGTTCTTTCCATATGTCCAGATGAAACATTGCTGTAGAGTGTCAACAAACAGCTCACAGGTTCAGTCTGAGCTACTGCAGTAAACAGAGTTTAAAAGAAATATGAGACCTTGTTTTCTTATTTAATATCCCAAATGGACTGACT
Organism: Oxylabes madagascariensis; assembly: GCA_013400675.1. Classification (NCBI taxonomy): domain Eukaryota; kingdom Metazoa; phylum Chordata; class Aves; order Passeriformes; family Timaliidae; genus Oxylabes; species Oxylabes madagascariensis. Next base: position 5,586 of record VYZR01053189.1, on the reverse strand, counting down.
CTTTCTTGTCTTGGAGTCACTCATAGTTCTCTTAGTAACAGGGGAATGTTGGTGCTGGGAATACCTGATAGACCAAAACCCAGGCAGCCTTCTTACTTGCATCTGTTTACAGTAAGCTGAACTATGCTGGAAAGTAAAAATCAGAACAGATAGACTTGGAAATTGCCTTTTTGCAGAATAAAATTTACCTGAGCAGGAAAATAGGTCTAACTGTTAGTACTGTTTATGTTTTTATAGAAGCAATAATTTTTCTACATAGTTGTTAGAGGTTTTTTAAACAGGCTTGTAACATAGATATTTTTTCAGCCAAAAAAAAAATCCATATACTGCAACATCTTGTTTAAATCTGATATACAGAATACATCTGCATTTCTGTGATAGATCATTGTTTCATATGTTTCATATAAATTCACTTCATAGTCTAAGTGCAGTAAGAGGACAGCTGTTGGAAAATACAGTGATTTTACAAACGGTGAAAACATAGAAACAATAATTCAGGATTCTTTTTGGTGTCAACGGGGTTCCTTGACACTTCAACAAATCTATTCTGCCTTCTGCTGATCCCTGCATTTTGCTCTGACTTGCTAAATGAAAGCCTTTTCCTCAGTGACCAAAATGACCACTTTTTATAGTACATCAGTGATGTTTTTTAATTTTTCTCTGTTACTTTTTACATGTATTAGCAAACAAATGGTTATCATTTTATACTTATGGAAGCATAAATAAGTGTGCCACTTACACCAGGAACATCCACAGTGGATAGCATTTACTAAATTCAGCAGAGGTTTTTGACCTTGGAAGCAAGTACTGCACTTTGTAAGATAACACACAGGAAAAAATTTCAAAAGAAAACATATTTCCAGCTCTCCAAGAGCAGAAAGTCAATCTATTTAAAAGCCAATNATAAATTCTGTGTCAAATACTATCATCAGAGAGTTATATCTTGCTGTTCGTTTTGATGAAGACAGATTTTGGATCATTATACTGAGAATTGTTTCTTTTGGTACCTCGCAGCCCTGACATGTAAGTAAAAAATATTAAGGCCCAAAATTTCAAAGCTGTTTGGAATCTGTGACCTACTGAAATGGGTAGAAAATTTCTTAACTAATGTCTGGAGGAATAAACAAATGAGTAATATTATATATTGTAGACACTACTATACTGTTCAACCACAGTATACTAAAAATGATGAGTAGATAATTCCATTTTTCTAATATATAATTTTCAGCTCACTTTTCCCCCACTTTTTTTAAGGAAAAGGTGTCAGTTACCACCATGTTCCAGGGCATCCAGGCACATATGTAATTTAGAGGAGTTGTCAACATGCATTACTTGGAAATTGCACCAAGTTTTTGTTCAATTTTGAGTCATGTACCAAAGGTGGAAAGACTAATGTTGGCGCAATAGAAAAAGAGGAAACCAGCAGNTTTTTCTTTTTTTTTTGTTTTGTTCTTTTGCACAAATCAAAAATACCTGTGTCAAAAATATGTGTGCAATAAACAAAAGTGTAAGACTTAGAGTTTGTTTTCCTACCTTGACTCCAACAAAGACTGTTTAATAATGACATACTGTCATGGTTAAAGATTGTTATTAAACATATCCAATTGCAAACATAAAATGTTGTTATTATTTTTATTAGGGTTATAAAATTTTATAGGTTAAATGGAAGATAAAAGTGTCTCAGAGACTCCAACACATTTTCTTGGGAGCAGTCGAAAAGAGCCCAGTTATGCACCAGAAAGTAAGGGGCAGCATACTCCTTCAGTTGTACATGCAGCTCCAGAATTGGATATACTGATTGTGTTGCTTAAGTCTTTCTGACTATCTTGATGTACATAGAAAAAATGTGGTATGAAAAATGANTTTTATCACCAGAAGGCAGAGGAGCTGTTACTATGTAATAGCTCTGCCTTTAAACGCTTTATCATGCTTTTCTTTATGTGGTAGGGTATTTACCATAACCAGACTGGATACCACCATGAAATTAATTTGAGCACATCACATACCACTGCAATGTATAAATCTGCAACAAAATACAACAACAATTTTCATAGATGTTGTGAAGATAAACACTTACATTGTAATAATTCTATTTTCCTATTTTGCAGTTTTATCTTCTGCTGTCTAATTCTGTATTTCTTTGTTTCTGTAACTAATGTATAAAAGAGATCAGATTCAATGCACAAAATAATACATAATAATCCTTTTTCTTCACACTTGTGTGTTCTACTTTTTCCTTTTTCCCCTTGTATAACCTCAATATATTTTTAATACATGTCCTATATATCTAATTTGAAAGATTTCTGAGAAAATTTTGGTTCTTAAGTTGGTTAATTGGATTGAGTTCTGTTTCCCTAAACCAGTTGTATAGGTAGACTGTGTAAATGCAACTGTATCACATTAAAAAAAATTAATCCACCTACTATTGTATAACAAATTCAGTGGTTTACATTGGACGTCATGTGTACCTATCCATGAACTGGGAACTACAATATGTGAAGTTCACCAATATCTTCAATGAAAAAGCAGATTGTCTATGAATTCCTCACTCCAATTTAGTTGTAAGCCACTGATCTGTTCCACTCTTGTTGTTAAAATTTCAAATTGTTATGGCAAACAGAAGAAAAAACTATGGAAATGTGTCACAGAGTTAAGGCTTTTGAACTGAAAATATTCAATCATTTGACATGCTTTCAAGCAGTGCTACAGAAAAATGCAGCAGGCTAATTGTGAATTTTAATTTTGACAACCATTTTATGGAAAACCATCTAGTCTAACTAATTCAATTTGATTTAATATTATTATTCAGTGTGATTACGGAAAAAACCCACTGTAAATGTTTACAGTCTGATTTGTGTTAAGCAGTGTGACTTGCTAACAACTTACATTTCATTTTTAAAAATGAATACTACAACATATCATTAGGGCATGCTTTCAGGACTTTATGGAAATAAGAGTGACTAACCAGGTCTCAAAAATCGTTGCTTCATGTAAAATTATCAAAGAATTTCCCAGCAGGAAAAAAAATATAGTCTTCCAAAAGAATCCTCCTTGCTTCAGGATTTTTCAACATCTTCCATTTGATAGAGCAGTATCTCTTCCTCAAAAGCTGACTGCCTTTCAGATCTGAGCCAGCTGACATAAGGGAGAATTTTAAGAAAATTGTCTTTTTCCAGGAGCATGCAGCCCCATGGAAGAGTACCAGTACCAGGCCTCAGCTCCTCCTGCTACTCCTTGCACCCAAACTATGAAATTTAAGCTGCATAAATGTCTCATATTTTCTTCCTCTTCTCCTTCCACCATCCCTTCTTCTTTAAATTGTCTTTCTTTGTCTCTCCATACTGGGAAGAAGCACTCTAATTCAAAAGTAATTCCAAATTTTGAACAAAACTGTTTGAGAAGCCTCTTGTCATTATTATTTAGTATTTTAAAGAACATTTCTCTGAGTTAATTCTGAAGTGTCTGACCACAGAAAGAAAGAGATTCCTCAGTCTCTCAGCCAATTTTTCTGTAAAATAATCTTACTCAAAAGGGATATTTTAGCTTGGTAAATAGTATTATATTGTCTGAGCTTTT
>VYZR01053184.1:24817-37452 GCA_013400675.1 Oxylabes madagascariensis | reverse complement strand
GGAACTCTATTAGATTATAATTGCTCCATGGATGGAGCCAGTGGCATCTCTTAGGAGCTGAGACACTCCCGATACCTGTATGATGATGTCTGAATAGTCCTCGCACAGCAGAGAAAATACAAGTGCATTAGGGAGGAGCAATAAATACCATCAACTGCTCTACTGGATTAAATTTTTGAAGGGTACTCTGTTCTCAGATGTTAATGCAGTGGCTTAATTTTCCTTGAAAGGGTCATCATAAACTCAGGAAAATATAATTCAGGGATGAGGCATGGTATCTGGTGTTGAAAACAGGCTGGGTGTTCTTAATGGCTAAAAAAGATGGTTCAGCAGCAGATCAGGCGTGTAAAAATATGGCCTCTCTAATGCTCCCAAGTTCAAAATTATTTGCTGGGTAAGCGTCATTTGAACAACTTAAAGCTTCACAGTTTACTAAAGGATGTGTTTTGTATTCTGGTCAAAGTATGACTACACCAGAAAATGCTTTCCCTGCATCATCTGAAATACCAAATGTAAGGCAAAATTTTCCTTCAAACTTCCATGAAGAGCTAAGGCCTCTCCATCCACAATAATATACAAACTACATAGTAAATCATCCTTCTGAAAACATTTCATCCACTTTGTATTTTCAGTCCAATGATTAAGGGCTTCTGTAAGTAAAACTCTTATTTCTTTCAGCGAAGAAAATTGCCCTGAGCTCACACTTTCACCTTGAGCTTCTTTAATGCAGCAGTATATACGCCTAATCCAGGCAACATGTTGGAGCATGCAGGATTGTAATCCTTACAAGACACAGTGGTGGAAAGGTCTTTCTCTGGAAACCCCTGGGGAGGAGGAAGTGATCCTTTCCTCCCAGAAGAGCCAGCTGGATAGAGCATTCTCACGTACAGTGGAGGATACTTCTACTTCTGAAGGTTATTCTAATTCATGTCTTTCAGAGCATACCATAACCACCAGCCAATAGACTGGTCCAGGGGAATTATATATGGAGGACTTTTCAACTTGCTCTTGCAGGAAAGATCTTTCCTGAGGCAAAACAGGCAAAATTAACTCTGTTTCTCACATACTGTCAAGCTATTTTATAAAANAGGTAAGAACGCATCTCAGGAGGTCCTGGGGCCCTACTGTTTTCAGAGCTGTCCCCTCAGACAGTCCCACAGAGTGAAACATCAAAGCAGGAAGCAAGTTTCATCCTGCAGAGGGAAGCACCTGTGCCAGAGGCGTGCTCAGGAATGATCAGTTTATTACAGGTGTAGAAAATTTGCTGTGATCAGTCTTCATTCATTATTCTTCTTTCCAGCTTTATTTCTCAGGCTATGAACTTCTCTGCTTGCACAGGAGCTGCTTCTGTAGCCTGTAAAGAAGTCACCAAGAGCTTTCTGTGTTCATGCTGTGGGAGTGGAGACTTTTATCACACTGCCCAGTTACATGGACAGGTGAATTTAAGATTTTAAGCATTAATGTGATAAAGTTGAGAAGTGGAGCTAGCAAGAAGTTTGGTGAGGGTGGTCGTGATTTGCTGAAGATCTTGAGGTGAAAAGGATGGCATGAACTTGGAAAGAAACCAGAACAAGTAAACTCACCATGGCTCTTGTGTTGAGAAATAACCGCAAGCAGAAAACAGATCACTGTCCCCAGACTCTGGTGGCTCTTTTATTGAAACCAGTACCATTACAGCATGGAAGGAGGTTAACAACCAACTCACTTCTCTGAGCCAGTAGACACANTCTGGTTTCAATAGTACTATAAACAATCATCATTGCATTGTAAAACTGGAAACTCTCCACTAAAATAGTGTTTTGATCTGGGTTGCCATAGTAATAAGTCTGTGCTCCCCTCTTTGGAGGCCTTGTTATATGAAGTATCTGTGATTTGCTCAGAATGGCCCCAGTTCATCTGTCAAAGTAGGTTTTTCCTTTTTTAAAATAATGATCTAGAAAATCCCACAGTGGCAACAAATATTTTACAACCATAACGAGAAACATTGTATCACTCAAGCTTTGTAAATCTATGCCATTACTGCATTAGAATAAATCACTTTCCTTAGGTATATTACTTAAAAATATGCAATTCTAATTTTAGAGCGTGTATTCAATAGGGGGTATTTATTTTTATGTAAAGAGAATTATTAACTTTGACTTCAAAAATACATCACATGTCAGATTGTGTTTAGAGGCCCTGCAGCAAAGAGAAAAAAACCTGAAATTCTTTCTTATTTCTATCAAAATATCACAAATATCCAGTCAGCTTCAGATTTAGTTACTCTAGTCCATTCTTAGGTGCTGATTTTTATAATGAGATCAGATATTACCACAGATTTTACAACTGCACGCTTAGATAAATGATATTCAGATTATATACTTGTAAAAATTAGAAGTCCTGAAAATACATCAATGGCACTATGAAAATATATCATGATACATTATTTTAAGTAGAAATGCTCCAGTCGATTACAGTAATTTGATACACGAACTATGATATTTCCTCCTGCAGGAATGAGAGTAAACAAACACTACATCAACATGCCAGTGACAGACTCTGTGGAAAAAAGTGGGGACAGGGACCACATTTTACCTAAGACAAATGGTTAAGTTGGTTACTTTATGCAAGTTGCTACCAGCTACAGGATTACTTCATGTAACTCACTGTCAGCTACTGCCTCATAATACCTGACAGAGGAATATTAAAATCATCACTGGGAGAAAGTACGGAAGGTATCTATCTCTTATTCAATGAATTCTAATTAAAAAGTAATTACCTTTCGGTGAGGACTCTGCCAGCCTCAGGCCCCTCCTCACACATAATGTTAGTTGGCTCCTTGGCAAGCAGAGGGAGATGGGCTGAGGTGCATATGCATATTTCCTTGCATTTTGCCAGTCACTTAGTTCCAAGTAGTGCCAGTTCATGGGAAGTCTTCAAAAATAGTTTTATATCATTTTGCCAAGTGGATCCCCAGAAGACGCTGTGGGGGCAGAGGTGCTACACATCTTCTGTTATAATTGACCTGGGCTTTGAGATTTCTCTGTCATGATGTATCCCAGAAAGGTGCATGATGGGAAGAAACTTGTTATTCCTCCAGCAGTGCCAAATGGACAAGATCAAGTAGGCCTGGGACTTGAAAAAAAAGCTAGAAATATTGACAGATAAGTAACCACTCCAGCAAATGACAGGCAGGCACAAGAAGCCCGATTTCCTTGGGGTTCAGAGGTAATCTATTAACCTTAAAACATTTCAGTGCAGTTTTTTTTTTTTTTTAATACAAAAACATAAGATGTTTAATTGAAATCATTAGGTCTGTTTTGATTTCTTTTACTCCTTGCAAGTTAGCAGAGTGAGAACACAAATCCACCCATGACTAAAAAAGCTAAAGTCAGACTTAATACAATCCAAAATATTTGTTTATTAGATTACCAAAGTTGTATCTGTAATATAGTTCAAGAACATTAAAGGTGTCCTCTGAGAAGCTGTCATTTTTTATGGCACTGTGACTGGCATTGAAACATTTGTTTTGCAATTCTCTGAATAGTAGCTCATCAACAGCCAGGGAAATGCTAGGACAAATTGAGGTCGGTAAGGTAGGCCAAACTAATTAAGAGCAGAATTTGTCTCTTGAGAGTACTGTCTCCTTTAGTGAACTCAGCACCAGCCCAGCCCATCCTGATGCATGCCCTGGGGCGCGGGAGTAGCAGAGGGTGCTGTGTACACACACACCTGGTCACACAGCCGAGACTCAGGGTGAGGTGCTAGATCTCCATGTTGGCACGATCCAGAACAGAAGGAATACAATACTCTGGATTTAGGCTCCATTATAGAGGATTTCTGTAACTTTTACTTTGAGATGTTCTCATCTTCCCTCTGTTTGCAGCTGGGAATTCTCTTGCACTGAGAGGTATCCTCTTGGCCAGAAGCAGCTTTGCTGCCTTATCCGAAATCCTGTTGACATTTGGCTGAGGTTCCAGTTAAAAAAATCATTCCTGCTCTCCCGTGTGTGTCTCCCTGCTGAATTCTTGTATTCTGCAAGGCTCTCTGGGTCAGCCACATCCAGACTCATGGTACAGCAAGAGCAATGTTGTACATTGCCTCAGGCCCTGCTAAAGAGGTTGCTGGAACAGAGAGGGAAGTGGATGAAGAGGCCAAATTCCCTCCACCTTGCAACTCTCTAGACAGCCTATACTCCTCCTACAACCCATTCTCATCTTCTGTTGTGGGACCAGCATGAAGAAAAAGCTTTAAAACTGTGGAACACAAAAGAAAACAGAGGATGAATCGCCTCGGCCTCACCATGCAGTCTACCTCCAAGCATTCTTAATTGACATCCTCCTTTCTACAGTTTAAATGGGTTACACTTTGATCTAGCCACCCTTGAAAACAGATTATTTATATGAATTGAACACACTGCACAGTAATTTCCTTCTTTCTTCCATAAATTTTTGCATGTGTGTTGAAGTCTGTTACACCTTCTTAGTTACTTTCTCTGGATTAAATTATACCACTCATTCAATCTTTCCGAGTAGATGATGTTTTCCAGACCACTGGCTGTTTCTGTTCTTATCCTCTGGACAGTTTCTTATTAATCAGCTACTTCTAGAGATTGGTCACTTGTTCTGCTATCACAACAAGCCAAATAAAGTAACAGTTGCTCCTACAAATGAGTTATGTTGATAAAAGAGAGAGGTTTGGTGCTCACTGAGATTGGTGGAGGTTCACAGGAAGGACAATACAGGTTTGGTCCCACAGGTCCTTTTTTTCAAAGATGGGGTTTAATTCTGGATGGATCAATACTTTCTTGCAAGACCCCGACATATGCTCACCATGAAGTAGATGAGTAATTCATTAAAGTTAAGGAAACAATGTGTAGATTCAAACTTATGCCTGCATTTTACAGAAACAGGAACTGCCTACAACATACCTACAAAAAAAATTCCCCCAAATACTGCTTAATATTTCCAATATTTTAGTTTTAAAATTTTTTCCTAGTTCTACTTATACATTAATAAAATTAAATCATGTTCACTTTTGATATCTTCTCTTTTTAAATTACTTGACACCCAAATCTCATTTGTACCAGGACTGCTTTTGGCTTGCTCTTGATAATAGCATGTAAATTAGCTATAGTAAAATATACTCCCATCTAAATGTCCCTCTGTTCTGTCATAGTGATGTACATTAGTGTAAATGAGTCATGGGCCTCAACTTTGTAGATCTATTTTGATTTTTTAAGCTTGAGGTCTTAATATGATGCAAAAGCAGGTATAGTTGTATTTCCAGCAAACTGTTATTACATTCATAATGCCATAACATACATTTTAAAAAAATAGTAATGCAGGTTTTTCAGTGCATAATTTGGTGGCTTTGGGAGTATTTGAAGAGGGAGTGTGTTGGATCTGGATTGTGAAACATATCTTAATACCTACTTGCTAATTGTTGTTGGGCCATCTGGAATGCTCTGCAGTCACTTTATGAGTGTTCTCTCTTGACCCATCCCACACTTTCCATCAGCTCAGTATGGACACAGCATTATTCAGTTTTCTCCTGCTGTGAGGGGTTAGGTGAGGCAAAGGCTCACACACCACAGTCTTATCCTACCTCCTAAATCTTTTGTCCACCTGAAGTCTCCTAATTGTAACAGTGAAGAACATAATGGGAAAAAAGTATTGACTTGTTTAATTTCAAACAGGCTATGTGAACTATCTTTACAATAACTACGTGTTTCAATAATTTATAACTATGATGGTATACCTGACAAAATGATTCACATAACTAGAGCAATGTGCACTTTAAGTTTAAAGTCAAGGTCTTCCTTGCTCATTTTAATGACTTCTCTTGTGCACAAGATATTAATATTCTTGTGAGCAAACATAGCACTGACTCATTAATCAATAGGGGCTGGCTCCTCTACACAATAACAATAGCCGTACCAGATAATTAACTTTTGTTCCATTTGCTTTAGTTTGTACATAATTTCCAGTGGCTGACACTGGATAATAAAAAGCTTTGCAGATGACAGACACCTTTTAAAATCCTTTTTACTAGTTTTGGAAAATGATCCGCACCCACTGATATAAGTAAAATACAATGTAGGTGTCTGTGTGTGTCCATGCCATATTTAAAAGGAGGCAACTGACAATAAATAAAAGATCTAATAAATATTGTAAGGCTTCAGTGAGTCCTGCTGTTAAATTGTAGCATAGTGAAGGATTTGCATTTTCCTGTCATGTAGTTATAAGGCAGACTAGAGATAAAGGTATGTCTACAATTAAATGAGTATTCTCGGCAACTGGCAGATTTCCTGAGTCCGGACTGGGATAAGAGACACAGATGTTTCTGCACCAGCTTTTTTCCTAGAACACATTTTAAATATTAGGGCAAGTTCAGTAAAGGTGGCAACAGCAGAAACTCTACTGCAGCCCTGAGAGACTTACCACGGGGTGAGGTACAGCATTGTGCCAGAACACGAAGGAAAAGGTAAAATCCAGTCCTTTGGGTCACTCGTTTTGCAGGATAGCTCCACAGACAGCTGCAGCAGCACCTTCCAGGAGCCCATGGGCGGTGGCACGGGGCAGGCACACACCGCACAGAAGCCAGAACACCCAGGGCACGGGCACCCACGGGGTGCGTCTGTGAGGCACCAGGGAGGGGTGGCTCTTTGCACAGATCGTCATTTTCTTTGCCTCCATTGTTAGGGATTTTTAGTAGTTGGAGATGTTACTTAATGCCTTCTGCCTTAAAACAAAAAACCCAAAACACAACGGAAGACAACATGGTGTCATTAGCAGAGCAGGCTGGAGAGGGAGAAATCTGCTGTATGCAGGACTTGGAAGGTTCATAATCTACTTTTCTTCCAAAGTGAAAGTAAATTTTTCTTTGAAAATAAAAGAAACCTCAAATCACTTAATGCTTTCTTTTGACATTTTACATGTGTAAATTGTTTTCTCATCTAGAATATAACATGGCATTAAATAAACCACAGATGAGTGCTTTGAAAAGCAAAAATTGAAATACTATATATCATAGGTATCAATCTGTCTGACAAATAATGAGTTTCTGCCACCTCTATATTTCTTTCTGACTGATATGGGTTGTTGGGGAAGTCAGCCTGGCATTCTGCAGTTTCAGAGATCATGGAAGTGCATTTTCTGAAGAAAATAATGTCCCACTGACTTTTTTTTTAACTGGATACTTAACTGTAGACATTAGTTCTGAAATCAAATGTGCTTATGATCCACTGTAGAAGAAGACAGCTCAGTACAACACACGTATCACAGTTCTCATGTGCAGCTATTGTTTCCTTTGTGATACCAAGTGTTGCCGGGCCAGATACTCGACTATGAAAACCACTGCAGCTCATTGACACTAACTGAGCTGCCATGATTTGCCCAGATGAAGATCATCCCTTAGATCTGATGCTGATAAAGCATCCTCACAAACGTGAGCATGAACCATTTGTGAAATGTTTCTGCTTTCAGGTTCAAATATGAAGACAGCTATCACCTTTTTTCATATAAAACACCCCATGCAGAGAATGCCTTGATTAAGCCTTACATCAAAAGCTAAAGCATGTGAAACAAAGGAACCTCATACACTTTTTAGGGGAAAAAGGTAGGCTACTAAGTGAGCACCTATTTGCATTATACAGTATGTTCTCCAGCAGGAATAAAATATACTGCAAGTCAATGGTCCGTCAGCTTCTATATAGAAAGGAAAACATTCTTGTGTTCAAAATTGTGGAAATATCAATATTTCAAAAGGTAGTTTTACGGTTCATTCAAGCACTGATAAGAAATCATTACACTTTTTAAGAATATTGATGATTACAGAGAGGCATTTAATGGAGGGAAAGCCTTTTTTGCAGTTCGTTAGTTTGTGGATGTCTAATTGACTCTTCAAGACTCTTTTGCATGAAATACTAAACACAGTTTTAACCAGGTAATTTCTTTTACCAGTTATAAGCAACACCTCCACCATATAGAAATTTCCTTTCTATGTCTCCCCAATGAGTACATCAAGTTCTAGACAGAGTTCAATGCAGGAAATACATGAAAAATCAGCATTTAAATCACGTATTTTTTCCTACAACCATAGGCTACACAAGGAGTTGATTTAGTAGACTTGACATTAGATTTGGAATACATAGGCCCCTGGACAAAGTGGATTCACCTCATTGTCTATAAAGATAGGTTATGAGGATTGTTTCTGTGGCAGCTGTTAGATCCTTCTTGAGTTATCTGGGCACTAGGAGTGGAAAAAAAAGGGTGAAAAACAACATGTAAAAACTCTACCTGCTCCAGTGGCACAAAGCAATGCAATAGTATGCACTGACCTGCCTCAAAGATCCCTGTCCTCGGTGGGGTTGTGTGGGCACTCTCTCCTGACGCTTCCCCCACTTAGCAGGCTATGGGCTATCTAGGGCAAGAAGAGAATTATGGTTATGGTACAGCTGAAAGCACATGGATAGCTGTGCATGTGGAAGGCACTGGCTGGGCTCTGCAAAACAGTGTCATTAAACATGACCTCGGAGGCTATTGCAAACTTCTGTGGTACACAATCAACTATTAAGTCAATGAAATCATTTGTATCAAAGACATTGTGACACTGTCTGAACATGGGAATGGAAAATAAAAAGACAGCCCTGCATGTACATATGGTCATGGTCCAGTGCAGTGAGTGTTACTGCTTGGTTTGCTGAAGCATACTGGACAAGCTTTAGAGCTTGTTATTTTCGCAAGAAGTACAGTGGAGGAAACATCTGATGTATATTTCAGTAAAAAATACAATCAGAACCAAGGCAAACATAAGATAAATGTTTTGCAGCTTCAACATTAAAAATGACACTCTATACAAAGCTACTGTGATTACAGAAAAATGTCTCCCCCTGTGAATATTTTCCATTTTTATTCACCTTGCTTCTTGCCCCAGAAGATTGGAAACAGAATTTCAGGCCTCTGTGGAGAGATCCTAGTCTCGCAACATTTCTAGGCCCCATTTTGCTGAACCAACAGATGTGGATCATTGGGATGACTCTGACAAGCACTAGGACTTTTAGTTGCTTAGTGGCATCCAGAGCCTTTGGGGATTTACTCAACATTAGTGAGAAAAGGTGGCACTCGTCCTCTTTGCTCCCCATTGGATCTGGAGGGCATCGCTACCCCCGGGCCCTGCCGGGCCAGACGTGGCACGGCCGGGCAGAGGGCAGGGCACTACTCACAGCAGCTGGCCCTGCCTCCTTGTCGGCTTCCGCGTGGACACAAACGCGTGGAGATCCCCTGCTGGTGGCGACCTGGCTGCAGAGTCCGTGGGGCGAGGTGCCACCTGGAACCCTACAGGCCATCAGGTATTTTTCAAAAAGGTCCTGATGTCCAAAAATAACGTGACCCCGTAGACTGCCCATGCTGAGCTTTTGTCATATTTTTTTTTTTTTTGCCAGTTTCTTATTGTAACAATAGTATGTGAGTTTGGATAAGAGCACCACGCATTTGTCCCCCATATTTAGCTGGAATGAGCGTGTTATCTAAGGGAAAAGAACACAGAACTGTACTTATTTACTTTTGTACTATCTAAACCCTTTTAAATTTAGACTGAAGCATTAACAATCTCCTGCCCTCAAGAAAAAAAACTCAAAACTCACCCCAACCAAACAAATCATAATTACCAAGAGGATTACTCCATCTGTGGTATTATTACTCACTCTCTGGTTTCTACCAGGTGACAGGTCAGGCTGCAGAAACGTTCTCTGTTAACAGCAATAAAGTTACTTTACTGATCTTCAAATTCTTCCTTAAAAAACTCGGCCTATTACCAAAAAAGAGAGAGAGATGTTTAGAGAGATAACATGCTTAAGACTGCAGGTTTTGGGGCTTTCTCTTGTCCTGACAGAGCTGAGCACTTTTCCTTGTTCCCTTGCCCTCTTCAGGTGCTGGCAGATAGCCATCAGCTCTTTGGGGCTCAGAGTTTCATGGTCAGGGCCAGGCACAAGCTGGACCCTGTCCTAAACGGAGCATGAGTGCTACCTTAATATGAACAGTGACTGGAAAGGTTTGGTGAACTAAGTGAGGGATCCTTGTCCCTTCCAGTGCAAACTCATGATAGTGACACCAGTGAGCCTTCCTGAACCAGGAAAGGTTCATATTTTCCACCATTTGCGTCATATATACCATCCCACCTGCCAAATCTGCAGCTGCTGCAAGCTGGCTTTAAATATCAAAGACTGAAGAAGCTGAACTCCTTTGCATTGCTACTTAAACCACTTCTGGGATTGCTCAGGTCTGGTGAAGCAGCATTCTACTGTTTCATGCAGTGGAAGTCCCAGACCCAAGCAAAAGACCATTAATAAAGAAAACTAAATTTCTATTAGTGTGCTGCATGAGTTCTCAAGGTACTTCTTTACTTACAGATGAGGAGCATCCCTGTCTTCTGAAAAGCCAGATAGATGTGTGCATGTGCTGGGGGTGATCAGGGATTGCAGCCAGGTTGCCTGTCCTCCTGGCTGGTTTTAGGCATATATAGTTAGATTCTTACTCTGGTTTACACAAAAAGCCCCCATCTCTCACCTGATTGCTCATATATATACTTTTTTTTTTTAATAAATAGATTCTTCTCTTTCCACATGCAAGTTGATGTCTCCAGAAGTGTCCATGTTAAGGTTTGTTTCCTACCAGCAGCTGCAGAAATGATAAATGAAGATGTATCTCTACTTTGTCTATCTGTAGCTGCATTAGAATGTGTTGGTTGTTAAGAAAATGTAGTGCCCTTATCAGGGAATTTAATATCACTTAAAATTTTACCCAGTAATCCATATCAGCATTACTGACACTGTCAATTAAGGATTTGGCAGCAATAAATATAGGTTGCCATCACAAAGGACCATTATGACAGAATGATACCTAAACCTGAACCTCTGCCACATAGGCATTAAAAATGACCTGCTGACAAGGTTGTGCGAAGGAGCCAATTCTTTCACACTCCAAAAAAAGTTCTAGCCTTAATATATTCTTATAGGAACTGTTGTGGGATATTGAGGCTATGTAAATCCATCAAGGATTTTTCTTAACCTGCAGATATTCACTGTAAGGAAATGCATGCCATGCTCTGCTGGGTGTGGGTTGGGAGAAGTCCTTTTAGGGACATTCATCAGGGAAGTGAGCCAGGTAAGTAGATGTTTACTGCCTTATTCTGACTCAGTCAATCCTTGAGACAATGTATTTTGGGAACATGCCATCAGCACTATGTTGTGAATTTTGGAAGAAAGGATTGTCTGATTGTCTGTCTTTACCTCCTGTGTCCCAGAAGAGTTGTCCATATAAAAGTAGGTTAAATATATTTACTCCCTCTTCACCAATTCTTCATCTGCTGAGAGGCTGTTCTGCAGGCTTCAGACATCTCCTGCAAAGCGGTAACACACCCCATCTTTGGCCAGTGGCAATGTGCACGGGAGCCTGTTTCAAAATTAGGCATTCTGGAGGACATGAAGTGGGGTGGGCACAATATCTCCTATGAATTCCTGTGCAACAGCTTGGAAGTGACCATTCCCTACACTGAAGTGAAGTTTTTTTTTTTTGGGTTTTTTTTTTTTTTTTTGATACCTCAAAGCCTGTACAAAGTGCAAGTTTTAGGCAGAATATGCTGAAACTGAAAAAACTAGACACATTTAAATTTTACTCTGGCTAGTTCAGCTAATCCCTGCAAAACAGGAGTACTGCCAGCATTAATTTTTCATCCAGCTAACTCATATTGAACATATCATCACTAGTTACTTAAAACTGAATCTATTTTTAATAGAAAAATTGATACTGGAATATGAAACATGAAGTAACACATCATTGTTCTGCAAAAAACTAAGCTTTTAAAGATAGCATTGTAGACTGGGAACAGACTGAAAAAGGTAAAAGGTTATTTCCAACATTAAAAGTAATCTACATGTTCACCAAAGCCTAGATCATCTCAAAGCAGTAATTATTCACTGACTGTAGATAGCCTTATTTTGATATTTGCTGTATGTTTATTATTCATCGCAGCAGATTATCACAGGATTACTGCAACATATTTTTCCTTTCAGTAAAATCTTATTTTCAGGTAATCTGGACTTTTTTTGTCCCCCTTCACAAAATCTGCTTTCATCGGCCTCCAAGCCTGACCAATAACCGGTTTCCCCATTATTATCCCTTCTTGCATTTTATACAAAGATATCTAAAACTCTTTATTTCCTGTAGTCCAAAGCATACTTTTAAAATTCATAGCCACCAAATGAGTGTGCAGGATAGCAAGAATGGCTGCTTCTCTTTCATACTACAGGGCAAACAGCCAGACTTTAAAGGCTTCATAATTAGGGACTTTACCAGATTGTAACAGAAGATGTATTTGCCTATTTTTGCTGTAAAGTCAATTATAAATATGCAAAATTCAAAGTGTGAGTGACCAGGCCACACTTAGCAGACATAATAAGACGGCAGCCAATTAGAACAGAAAAAGGTTGAGTTCTCAGTTTTCTGCCCAGTGTGTTTCTGATGATGACACAACAACAGCTGTGAACTGCCAAAGTCATCCCAGATAGGTGGCTCAGTCTAGCCCCTGCCAAAACAAACGATTTGCCTCACAAGCCAGACGTTCTTGCCACAATTTCCCACTGTCAAAATGGTTGC
>VYZR01053183.1:16413-29527 GCA_013400675.1 Oxylabes madagascariensis | reverse complement strand
AGATTCTCTGGAAGCAAATCAACTGTTCAGTAAACAAAGCTAGGAGCAATTTTTATTTCTAGTTTTTACCTGTTTTTGATAGTTTTTGGTCTTGATAAACATGTGTTTTGTCAGTTGAACAGCTAGTTCTTCTGGGCACTAATACTGCAACTTTTCTTGGACCAAAATAGCTCTTCAATTATGTTCAAATATTTTAACTGATGTCAGACAATCTTCAGAGGATTTTCAAGAAGCTGGCTGGGTGGTTAAGCTTATTCAGTGACATGAAATCATACTAACCACCTGAGAAACAGCCAGAGACCTGCGAACAAGCTACTGCAGCACACACAGGGCACCAAGGTTTAACCTGCACCTTCAACAGCCCACAGGGACACTTACACAGAGAAAGCTTAACCAAGTTTTCCTCCTTCCACTGAAGGGAGCTACCTTGATTAATACTGCACACAGGGACCATTTCTGCAAAGCAGCTAACAGCATCTGACCTTGTGAGACTAGTTCCACTGTCTATAATTAGAAGAGCTGAATAAAATCTAATTTTTTTTTTCTTAAGCCAAAGTTAACTCCCAGCTAGGTGTTAAATTTGAACATAAATTTAATGGATGTTGTAAGGTTAAAAACTGCCTGCTTAAAGTCACTGATAGCTCAGGATGAAAGCTTCCTGATATGAGAGACTAGCAATCATGTGCAACTTGCAGTAGATTCACACAAAACATAAAAAAACATTTTCAAAGCAAGTGTGTAATGAACGTTCCTATGCTACTAAGAATATGCTATGCTTCAACACTTACTGAGTTCAAGTTTCAACTCTGTGCAAAAATTCTAATGTGTCAATTCAAATGTGGAGTACCTTATAAAGCCTATGCTATAGAATCTATTTAAGATCCAAATGGAATTTGTAACATTTATCAGTTATAGTCTTTTTTTGTGTCTGTTTTCCACGATTTTGCATTTTCTCCCTATGCCTGTCAAATAGTCACCATGCCTCAGGAAAGTTGGTTGTGAATGTCCTACCAGTCAGGCCTAAAGTTAAAATTATGACCTTGGAATTCCTGAAGAAACTGAATTGCAAATAGTTTTTATGTTTTTAAAGAAAATCCAGGCAGGCAATAAACAGAAACAACACACAAATTTTAAAAAATACTACAAGTATATTAAATTCAGAGAATGCATAATTACCACTTTATAATATCTTGCTGTGCATAAGCTAGATATTCAACCATAAAGCAAGTTCTGAGAACTGAGACAGCAATTTGATGCTGTGAATTTGGCTCTATTGTCATTATAGAGAAGGATCAGTATTTAACTCTAATTTTTCCAAGTTAATAGATTGCCACAACATAGTATACACAACATGCTTTATCTGATATGCGTCCTTCTGATGAAAAGCAGATGTAAGTATTTGTTTGCCCCCATAATTGTTACACTAAATTTTATCTTTCAAGCTACAAAACAATGTAAAATCCAGCAGGACTACAAGTAAGGCATGGAAGTTTTCTGAGTTAAGATATTTCTTTTGTAAGTGCAGTTTGAAAGTTACTTTAAGCTTGCCAGCTGGCTTAAGATACTCTTTTTTGGAAAAGGCATCTTAATTTCTCTTTCAGAAGCAAGACCTAGTCCCAAATTCCATCTGGTATCTGCTTAATATCTGGCAATCCTAGCTCTACTTTGATTGTGCCACTGGCTGCTGAACTAGTAAAGCCTTATATCGGGTTTCCTTCTACAGACCTAAGCCAATGCTGAGTTCAACTGCAATTCCAGGATCACCTTTTTTCTCTTCTGTTTATTTTTCTCCATAACCTACACATCATATACACCCTGGCAAAACCAGAGCTTGAATGCCAATATATCATTACTTGTACTGTCTTCACTACAAGAAGTTTGGGTTTTATTCAGGTTTGTTTAGATTACTAACACATCATCAAGGCACAGATATAAAGATTTCTTTCATCATTATATGATGTTTTGTTACTGGCCATTTAAACCCAGCTAGTGTAGGCCCTTTATGTACAAAGTATCCTTCCACAGTACAATTTACAGTAATTCTATTACAAAGCAGGTTGGTAGCCAGAGAGAGGTCTTACAAATTCCCGTCGTTTTAATTAAGATTAGAAGTTTTATCTGTTGAAAAGACACTGATTCTATGCAAATTGAGACTACTCCCTACTAGCATTCATTAACAGGAATAAAATTAGTCCTTTCATGACGACTGAACCATACCAGCATAGTCCCAAGTAATTGTAACTTATGTCTGTTTTGACTCTCAATTGATACTTCCCTAATAGAAACATGGTATTTGAACATGAGCAACAAACCTCACTCAAAATCACCCAAATTACACCTAATTTCACCAAAGGTTCTTTTGTTACAGCTTAGACATCTGTCCTGAGGGTAACCTGAAAAAGGCATACACTGACACCCAGAAACAGCTACTATTTTCTGCCACGTGATTTTGCTACTTGTGCAATGATGGAAGGGCAACCGTAACTGCTTCTTTTCACAATTAACTAACTTCATTAGCTGAATCCACTGATGAACTCGAATTTCTAAAAGGTCTGACATGCTTAACTGAAGAGGGTGAAACTTGGGCAAAACATCCTGTTCTGTTTCTGGCAGCAAGGCAGTAGCACTTTGAACCTTTGAACAGTGTCCAACCCACAAGCAAACCTTAACTAGAAGATGACAACTGCAAACATTGACCTTCACACCACTGCCCATATGGAGATGCACAGACAACTTGCTTGTTCCTTAGGTAACTGTTAAGTTGCCACAAGCTTCAGAGAGGGTATTCAAAAAACTCAAACACAAAAACCCCTCAACCAAAAACTAAATCCCACAGAAAAAATCCCACCCACGAAAACGGTTCCCCATCCCCATGTCATCGTCCCCTCAAAAAAACAACCAACAAAAAAAACCCAACCCAAAACCAAATGAACAGCCCCAACAAAAACAAATTCTAATATTTGCATGCAGAGCTGTGAACTGCCATAGCTCTGCATCTGCTCTGTGAGCGTATGATGCACCTTAGCCCCCCCCACAACTCTCATTTAATAGGTCACAAATTTTCAAGAGATGAAAGATCTGTGAGTTAGGAGCATAACCCCAAAGGTAAGCAATTCACACTTGCAAGCCTGAGCTCATGTCCTCTTCCATGAGGACACCTACACAAAAAGCTGAATAATTTTAACCGAATGAATTTGAATCATACTCATCCCCACACCACTTTCAATTACATGGACTAGATCTTTAGTACAGAGTTACCAAATTAATGAGGGTTAAACTTGTTCAATCTAGTCTCCACAAGATTCTATTTGAATCTTCTTAAGATCGCTCTAGTTCATGTTTAGACCATAATTCTTGGTTCCTCTGCATCTTGAAAGCTTGCCATTTTCTGGAGAAACCTGTCATACCTCAAGACTCACTTTACCAGAAGTTAAATTTTATTTGGTTTGCGTAGTAATGTTTTGTTAGCAAGGTGGCTTCTGTGAGAAGCTGCCAGAAACTTCCCCCATGTCCAACGTCAGATGGGCTCCAGGACAAACCCGCTGCAGGCCAAGGCTGAGTCCATTAGCAACAGCAGCACCTCTGGGACAATATATTTAAGAAGGGGGTTGGAGGGGTCAGCTGCTAGGGGAACAACAGTGGCAGAGAAAAGAGTGAGAATATGCAGGAGCAACAAATCTGCAGACACCAAAGTGTAGTGAAGAAGGAGGGGGTGAAGGTGCTGCAGGTGCGAGTGCAGAGATTCCCTTGCAGCCCATAGTGAGACAGGCTGTCCCACTGCAGCCCACACAGGACCCCAGGCCAGAGTAGATAAATGCCTGAAGGAGGCTGTAACACTATGGGAATGACATGCTGGAGCAGTTTGTTCCCAAAGAACTGCACCCCCAGAGGGGACTGCCACTGGAGAAGTTTGTGAAGGATTATCTCCCAGGGGAGAGACCCCACACTGGAGCAGAAGAGTGTGTGGAATCCTCCTACTGAGGAGGAAGGAGCAGTAGAGACAACATGTACATGCTACTGACTGTAGCCCCCATTCCCTACCCCACTGTGCCTCTAAGGGAGAGGTGGTAGAAAATGTAGGAGCAAAGTTAAGCCTGGGAAGGTGTTATTAAGATTTGGGTTTATTTCTCATTATCCAACTCTGATATGATTTGCAATCAATTAAACTGATTTCCCCAAGCCGAGTCTATTTTATCCCCATGACAACAACTGGCAAGTGGTCTTCCCTGTCCTTATCTTGACCCACAAGCCTTGTGCTGTATATTTTCTATCTGTAGTGAGTTGACCCTGGCTGGATGCCAGGCACCTCACCAAAGACTCTTTATCACTACCCTTCGCCCTGGACAAGGGAGAGAAAATACAATGAAAGGTTCACGAGGGGAGGTGAGGACCAGAAGAGATCCCTCGCCAAATCCAATCGGAGGCAAAACAGGCTGGAATTAGAGATACTAACAGAATTTATTACTAACAAAATCAGAGCAGGATAATGAGAAGTAAAGTAAGACCTTAAAACATCTTCCCCCTACCCCTCCCTCCTTTCTAAGCTCCGTCTCCTTCCCCAGCAACACAGGGAGAAAGGAATGGGAGTTATGGTCAGTTCAGCACAGGTTATTTCTCCCAATGCTCAGGGAGACGAGTCCCTCCACAGCTCCAACATGGGGTCCCTTCCACAGGAGATAGTTTACCATGAATTTCTCCAGTGTGAGTCCATCTCACACAGTTCTCCATGAATGGCTGCAATATGAGACCATCCCATAGGCAACAGAACCCCTCAAATGGCTGCAGCATGGATCACTCTTCCATGGGGTGCAGTCCTTCAAGGACAGGCTACTCCAGCACTGGTTCCCCACAGGATCACAAGTCCTACCAGGACACTTCTCCAGTGTGGGCTCCTCTCTCCATCACTCTGCAAGTCCCTGCCAGGAGCCTGCTTCAGTGCACACCTCCCACAGGTTCACAGGCTTCTCTCAGGAATCCACTTGCTCCAGCATGGGTCTCCTCCATGGGCTGCAGGTAAATCTCTGCACCCTCATGCTCCTCCATGGGCTGCAGGGGCACAGCTGCAGCACCACAGGCTGCAGCACCACAGGCTGCAGAGGAATCCCAGCTTTGATGCTCCTGCCCCTCCTTCTCTACTGACCTGGGTGTTTGCAGAGTTGTTCCTCTCACATGTTCTCACCCTGCTCTTCTCTGGCTGCAATTGTGACTGTGCGAAAACTTTTTTTTTTCTTCTTCATCCCAAATCTGTTATCACAGAAGCATTACCACCATTTCTAATTCGCCAAGCTTTGACTAGTGGCACATTAATCTTTGGAGCTGCCAGGGACTGGCTCTGCCAGACATGGAAGAAGCTTCTAGTAGCTTCTCACAGAAGATAAGGCCCTATAGCCTACACGCTACCAAACCTTGGCCATGCAAACCCAATACACTACCCCATATAGTTGAGGAGGGGAGTGATAGAGCAGCTTTGTGGACATCTGATGTCCACCCAGGGTCAACCCACAACAAATCAAACACATTGATAAGATAGCAGAAGATGTCCAAAGGTTACTGAAATGTTAAATTGACTCCAGGGTTTTGGATGGGCAAACCTTTCTAAATAAAATCCGCATGTCTGTCTTCTAAGAGTCATCTATTGTTTAGGCTATGACAATCACAATCATCACAGGATTTGAATAAGCATCACCATCACATCCTTGATCTTTCACTGAAGAATTTTACTTTCAGCAAATGAAATACAAGCATCTCAAAACAATCCGTATTCTGGGCAAAGCCCAAGCAGAAGAATGACTTTTCAGTCCACCCTGACTGTCTCAGTGAAGCAAGTCTTTCATTCTTCAGGAAACCAGTCTTTCATTCCCACGTTGCTTAAGGTGCCTGCAGTTTACCAAATGCTTACTCTGTTTAGGTTCTTCTGATCTACGACTTCAACCTTCTGTAGGCAAATGTGTGAACGGTTCCTTATTTTCACTTCTACCACAGCAGATTCAGCATTCAGCTCAGAAAAGAAGCTTCAGCTTTCCTCTGTGAAACGTATAGCAAACTTAATAAGGAGTCTCACCATAAGATTAAGTAATGAAAGAATTGCATTACCTGTAAATACAAATATTTTCAAATTGACATATTTGTCTTTGAAAAACGTTTTTGCAAACTGCATCTTAAGACATTGCCTCTGGCTAGAAGCAGAGCTAGTTAGCAGGATTGCACATTGTTCAAAATATTGGTTACTGCAGTTTAATTATGTTTAAACTAACATGCACTTAATATTCTTTCTTCACCTGCTTCCTGGCTAAACAAGACCCAGATTTCTAGCAGAAAAGGAGGACTTCAGGACTTTTTTGTTCTTCAACCATAAAACTGGACAACTTACTAGACCTTTCTGTTCCACGCTCCACATGAAATATTCCTATTTTCTTACTCTAATTTGTACTTACATTGATGCAGCACTCTTCTGAGATTACTCTTAAGAGTTTGATGAAAAGCAACACACAGATCAAAAGGATGCCAAACACAAGCGCACACAGAGGCCTAAAGCACTTAAATGTAAAACCTCATTTTAGGTTTTCTATGCAAGATCTCTGGCTGAACCTCAATTTAGCTTTAGGCAATTCCTGAAATAAAAGGTTTAGGGAGATCAGGACAAAAACCAGAGGATCATTAAAAATATAAACAAATATAAAAATTTAAGCTCAAATATAAAGAAAGGTGAAAAGGTAGCAATAAAATAAGGACAACAGTAACTACAGGTATACATAGCTACAATTCAGAAATGCTTGTTTCCCTCTCTAGTATTCAGACTTAAAAGAAAGTAGAAAACTGTACACCAGAAGTAAGAGCATTTGAAGACCAAGCATCCAGATAAAAAACTAGTTATGAGTGCTTGCTTATTATAGTATTACAGCTTCTCTCTATTCATCTCCAAACTTACTCAATGCCCACAGAGATTAAGTGCCAGGGTGTCTCTTCTTTGGTGAAATCCCATCTAATCTGCTACTAAGTCAAAAAAGATGTATCAGAAAAATAGGAGAGTGATATTCTCTAGCATGACAGTCAGCTATTCTTGCCTCTTCAGTGCTCCTTGATGCCACAGGACTACTACAGTCTCTTTGATTCCACCAAGTGACAATTTGATGACAATTTGGCAGCAGTTTCTAGAAGCGTGGCATATTCTGAAATAGCTTATCTTGGTAGAGGTCGGATTTTGAACATAACATTTCACAGCTCACAAAGAACATAAGTCCAAGGCATCTCGAACTGTATACTTGTTGATATAAAACTACCTTGGAAATTCATCTATGGATTGGTATTATATTTGTAAGAATTCTGAAGGTGAGTTCACACTTGCCACAAACTCATTTTTGATGTTCCTCATCATAAAACCCATGAAAACACATTGCATTTTCTGTATGCTTCTACCAATATAAACAACAGACAGTAAATAACAAAAGGACCATTCTCTGCATGGGAATAAAATCACCACGCTCACAGAATGTCTACTACTCATCAAATCTCCGTTTTAAATAAGTTGGAAGGGTCACAAAAAGACAGTATGATATATCCTTATTCATACTAACTATATAAATATAACTTCAGAAGTGCAAGAGTCAAGATTTTGCTAGCTGTATTACTTTATACACTCTCCTAACCAAAAGAAAATCCTTCAGCAATATTTTGCACAAAAAACAATCATATGAAGCTAAGTAGGCTACATTTATGGGTCAACTTGTACATCAAGCTTTCAGAATGTTACTTTGTAGGCAGCTTCACAGTAAAAGATCACAGGAGGGTTACTGATCGCATCTTACAAACTCCACCAATCCCCCCTAACTGCTTCACGTTTACGAGATTAATAAAAGAGGTTCCTGTAGGTTGTTGGACTGCCACCACACACACCTGGACACAGCCACGAACACAGAATGGCTTGAGTAGAAAGGCACCTAAAAGATTATGTAGTTCTGCCAGCCACAGACAGGGATACCACCCCTTAGGTTGCTCAGGGTCTCATCCAGCCTGGCTCTGAACATTTCCAGCAATCAGGCATCCACAACTCAGTATCAACAGTAAATGTCACCCGATAAATAAATCAATCTAGCCCTAAACACTGTATTGCAGACAGTAAGATTTTTAGGTAACTTCCACTTCAATAGAGATTATTTCCACTCCACATTCCAGTTTACCCTTCGGAAACAGTTTGCAACTTTCCACTAGTCATCTAACAAATCACTTCTAGGGAAGGTATTAGACCAGATGTTATAGAAGTTTGATTAACTGCAAACAAGGACTGCACAGTTTCACAACTTAACTATCACTGTTATCTGGATTGTGATGCAGTCCAACTACCGTTCAGCACGCTAGCTTCATCTCAAATAAAAAATACTGACCATACATGAAACCTCTAAAAAAAAAAAATCAAAGTAGCTGGTCTCATTCTGCAACTACCAAAAACACTTCCACTTCTGTAGTGCTGAAGTGCCACTCCCAGTAACAGGTCCTCCTTCCATCTCCTGTACCTCCCCTCTGGAGCTCCACATAGATAACTCACAAGTGTCTGCAGCTCATCCTTGACAGAGACGTGGTGGTACTGTTTTTTTTGCTTCCTTCTGATATACGAAGCATGCTTTTAAGAAACTTTTCTTCACTGCAGACATATAAAAGAGAAGGCACAATTGGTTAGGTTTCAGAAACAGAGACTGTGAGTGGGAAAAATAGGACAAGACTTCAAAAGCTAAGACAACTAATGCAGAGAAACAAAAAGAAACAGTTGCAGGGACTATCTGTGTTCACAAATTATTTCAGATTAACTGAAGATGAAGTTGGACAATACACATTATCTGGGCAATAGTTAAAACGTTAATTTAAGAAAAAACTTTTGCCATCTAATGTCACAAAAAGTTATAGAGTAAACCATATTAATGGAAATGCTGAAGTACATATTTTCCTTTAATCCAGATTACCTACTGAAATTAGGTAATAATAACCACTATAATTAAAGCAAGTAAGAGTCACGTCAATGCCAACAAATCTTGATGCAAAGAACATGTTCTCCTGAGTTTCTATGAAAAAAAAAAAGTAACTACAGAGCCTTGCTTTGTCTTCAGTTATGAAAATAAACCGTTCTCCTGTTGTAGGTCTTCAATACTGCCCAAAAATTTAATGCTGTAAGGTTTCTCACAGCTCTACTATTAGGGTTATATTGAAAATTATTTCATGAATGAGTAACAGTGGCACACAATATCCTTTTCGCAAAAGACCTGGTCAAGTTATTCAGATTCAGGCCAGCTTCCTGAGTTGCAACAGCTGCAGGAATGATACCAAGTGATCTAAGAAAGTACAGATTTCCTGAAGAGAATTTCAAGCTGGGAAGAAACATGAGATGTCGCTTGTCTGCCACAGGATGCAAACACCAATCCATTAGAAGGGCTAGGCTATCCTACTCCTGCACAAAGGTCTAGCCTTCCTCACTTGGTCAGGGATGAGCTAACCATGTGGACTTACTTGGAAGTCTCTTTTTGTGGTTGCATAGCAGGGATTTACTTCAAATAACATCAAGTCCTTAGATTAATAACTATAGAGTGCTGACTGGGACAGTGTACAAGATATTGTCAAATGCCTCCTCTTCTTCCTGGTTCACCTCTAAAAAGTTTCTGTATTTCTATAATGCATATTCCTCTATGGTCTTATAGTGACTTTCACTCCACTGCTTCAGTAGTAAAAATCATTATTAAAACACTGTTCTTGAAAAAAAAGCATCCTGAATAGCTAGAGGGCCCCCAAATAATTTTATATTTCAAAAATTGCCTAATAGGCAGATTTCCAACCTGGTGTTTACAGCCTTCCTCCCTTTCCTTGCTGCTAGAAGAGAGGAACATGCAGTATGTCAGGAGCTCACAATAGCATGCATAAGCAGGCACACATAAAAATAAAAAATTTTAGTTTTTCAGTGTTTCTTTACACATTCTAAAGCTTGAGACATGAGAGTTTCAAGCCATAACCTAGTGCTGCTTTTGAAGGTAACCTCATTCAATCGCTTCATGAAGAAAGCCTGTACCAGCAGACAAGATCTTTGACTTTCTCCAAATAGCATTTGCCTACTACAAGCAACCTGCCATAGCTTCATCAAAATATTATTTCTTCTATGCCTGTCTCTCTCCTCATGGATGACAGGACTTAAGGAAAAAGCCATACATTAGATGCTAAAGATGCTAAGTACATTAGGTACTAAAGATCTAGTACACTCAACTGTTAAACAACTTTGAAAACTCAGTCAACTTGAAAACAGGTCTATTAATGGCATTCAAGTACAAAAACACTTCTTTTTTTCCTCTGCTTTATGCAAGAAGAATAGAAACAGACCATCTTAACCATATCTGAGCAGGAAAACAAAGTTTACCTTGAAATATGAAGGTGTTGTTACTGTAGATACTCCTTTCATCTCTCTGAACAAGGAAGCTGTCTAAAATATCCCTCTACCTGACCTAGATGCAATGGAACACAGCAGAAGTCTGCCCCAACTCAGCAGGGATTCAGCACACTGACACCACACAGTGCACTTCAGTCTGCTTTTGGATTTGTTCTGAGGTAAAGGAGTGGCAGCATTCACAACCACAAGCTAAACACAGACTTCTGTCACACAGCTTATGCTGAGTGATCTGTTTTACTAAGAGAATAATTTTGATTAAAACTCACAACTTGACGCTAACCTGACGACCACTCTCCAATGTCAGCTAGGTATCTGAAAGTCATCTCTAAGCATTACTTAGAAAGGCCAATTCATAAAGGATCCGCCTACCCTCTCAGCATACATGCTAGGACAAGAGTGCCTGTTTTTATCAGTAAGATATTCTTATCCTTAAGAGCACCTCTCTGTACCTAACCCTGAGCAGCTAGCAGAGCTCTGTGGATGACAGGATTGGCACGGTAGCCGTAAGCATCAAGTACTCAAGTACTTCTGTGACTCTTGCACTTCCCACACCCCAGATGATAGGTGGACAACTGTTTATTTTAGTTCCCTGTCACATTTACTAACTGTGAGATCACAAGCTACAGTGTAGCCTTCAGCACACTTCCTTCCTCAGCCATAGAAGCAATTTCTTTCTACTTTTGTAGGCCCTCACCTAGATTCCCATCTGTTTGCCTCTGCTCCAGAAAGGCTCTCAATTAACAAGACAGTCAGTTTTACTCTG
Organism: Oxylabes madagascariensis; assembly: GCA_013400675.1. Taxonomy (NCBI): domain Eukaryota; kingdom Metazoa; phylum Chordata; class Aves; order Passeriformes; family Timaliidae; genus Oxylabes; species Oxylabes madagascariensis. The sequence continues at coordinate 18,344 of VYZR01053183.1, read as the reverse complement.
CAAAAACTGGCACAGCACAAAAAGAACTGTCATGGCTCACTTCAGATTTTTTTTTGATGAACTGTCCTACAGGAGAGCTTTGGAACAAAATAGCACAAATTTAATTCCACTCAGAAAACTTATGTAGTGCACATATATAGTAATAGAAGCTCAAGTACAGACAGTAAAAAGACTACTGGGCTTTCTTCCCCCATATAAAAGTTCTGGGTTTACTTTTTTTTTTGGTCTTTCGACTCTGTTTTGCAGATTATTTCACCCCCAGGCAGACAGGTGCTCCAACTATGATCATCTTTGCTACAAAAAAGATACATGGCACTTATATTGCACAGAGTAATTCCAAACTCAGTTACTTGGGTACAGATAATAATATGGTTTTACACTACAGCTTTAACTTAAACCTGAAGCAGCTCATATCACTACAAGAAGCCTCCCTGAAAACATATAGGTACCAAAGAAATAAAACATCACATCTAATCAGTTTATTTTTGCAAAGCCTTTAATGTGACTAGTACAAGTATCCCTCACTACTCACTCAGTTAACTTTTATCTAGAATGAAGTCTACAGAATAGATTTTGAGCAAGAGTAAAAAGAGATGCAATGAATAATAAAAATGAAAATACTCAACTCTACCAAGTTTGGTTGGTGTTTTTCCCTCCCAAAAGCTTCTGATTTTAATATAGAGGCAAGTCATCCAAACGGTAATAACTTAAATAACGTTCAAAGTTTTTCATAGAGATAAGAGACTCTTTCCAAAGGGAAATACACTTGTTTTTGAACGGTTATTCTTAAAGGCAATGTGATTGCTTCATTGCTTTTTAATTATAATTCATGGAAAGAAAGAGTGTTTCTTGTCTCCCTTTCTCATAACAGTAATTTCAACATATACTTCACTGTGAAAGAGTACTGAAAAGTCTTCGTCATACACTGTCTACTCATCTCATCCTGGGGTAAGATGTAGCTGTTATATGTGGAAAATTACAATTACACTAATCAAAACATTTAAATGCAAGAACATATACACAACCTGTATGATTCTCAAGCTGGGCACCTCTGACATACCCTCTCTCTTGGAAATGTACTACCTGACTATCATACCCCAAAGCAGTATAGAGAAAGACTTTCCTTTTTTTGTTTCGTTTACCCCGAGCAGCATAACCCATGCCTTCAAGAAGGAAATGGGAGTAAAAGCACACTACGTTTTTTTCACAGAAAACCTTGGTTTCTCACTCTCTTTTGTAATCTAAGGCAAATGCAAGAACAGTCAGATTTGGTTTTATTCTCTCCTCGGCAAACTTTGTTTTCCTTCCACCACTTTTTCACCAACGCAAGCAGAAGGGTACAAGGATCTCAGGTTCATTAGACGGGTTTGGCGCAGGAAACGTCAGTCAAATTCTTCCATTTGCTTTGACACGGGTGATGGTGGGGTGTTCAGACGAGGCGAATATCCCTGCCATTTCCTTTTCATTTTGCGATAAGCAGGAAGGGAACTCGCAGGCCACCGCACTGTCTACTCGTCCCACTCCGTAGCCGGCCCGGGCTCAAGCCCCGGCGGGCTCAATCCCCGGCCGGCCGCGCCCGGCCTGCCCCCCCGCCTCGCCGCCACACACCGGCCGGAAAGAGCGAGCGGCTTCTCTCCCGCGGCCGGACTAGGTGGGGCTGGCCTCGGACTTCCCGCTGACAGCGCCGGCGGCGGCCAGGCACCGTCCCCTTCCCCGCCCGCGGCGGGGCCGAGCCGGGCGTCACCCGCTCCTCCCCGCGGCCGTCCGGGCCCCACGTCGCGGCCCCGACCCGCGGGGTTACAACTTTCCGCTTCCGCTCCAACTTCTGCTCCGGGGACCGGCGGGCGGGCGGCGGCGGCGAAAGGCAGGGCCGGGCCCCGGGCCCGGCCGCGACGGCTGCCCCTCGGCGCCCCGCTGCCCCCACCCCCTCG
>VYZR01053181.1:21056-52674 GCA_013400675.1 Oxylabes madagascariensis | reverse complement strand
GGGGCAGCTGGCGGGGGTGGCCCGGAGGGGCGGGGATGTCCCTCGCCGTCCCCCGCCCGGCCTGAGCGGGTTGCGGCCCGGCGGCCGGGGTCGGCCCGGCTGCCCCGGAGCTCCCCGAGGCCCCGGCCCTGGGCAGGTGGGGCCTGAGGCTGCCGGCCCCGGGCAGCGCGGGGAGCTGGTGTTCGGAGGGAACGGCTGCCGGCTGTCGTGCTGCAGAGGCAGACTTCGCTTTGCGCAGGGGCTCTAGCTCCTGCCCCCAAGCTGCTCTCCAGGCTTGGGGAGATCCTTGGAGATGGGCAGCTCAGAGGTCTATGATACCCCAGGGACCTGCGGGTGACATGGACTTCAGTTTCGCGTGCATCGCTATTTCATTTACTTTCCCTAGATCCCGCTGCTACTTCAAAGTCCCTGGTTACTGAGCTCATGAAAAGCTACCCTCCAGCCTGAACCTGTCCCCGGGCCTGTAGCAGCTACTGGACTGGCATGCTGTCTTTTTTCATAGTGAGCAGCGAGCTGACTCCTCAAATTCAGCTCCTATTGTGTATTAACACGCTGTTGTAGGCACTCATCGTGCCTGGCCAGTGGCGTGTGGAAACATTACATTGGTGCGTTGGTGTTCCTGACATTAATGAACTTAATTACAAACTGACAGAGAGGAGTATGGTTCTTAAAGCTCCATTTCTGACACATACAGAAAACTTTGACACAAAAGATATAGTGAAACTATACAAGGATGTTGCTGACTCCTGTATATTACTGCTGTGGCTGACTTGACAGGGATGCAGAGAAAAAAAGTGAATTGTAATCAACAGAAATTGCTAGTTAACAGTAGGGATGAGTGTCTGTGCAGAATTCATAGTGAAACTTGAATGCCATCTCTTGTATAGATGCAAGTGAAAGGAGTCTCTGTCTTTTTCTACTTTACCACACAAATATTAGTAAATTCAATGTTACATTTTTATTTTTTGCCACATGTCAGTCAGTAGGTGATCTGTAATTCTTACCAGGATACTTCTGTACGTATACTCTCTCTAATAAGCCATATGTTGGTCCCTCTGTGTCTTCATTGTTCATCTCTTAGTAACAGAATGGTTTTTCTTCTACAACACATTCTTGTGATATGTTTTATTCTCTTAGCTGACTGCTATTACTCAGTCCCTGGAAAGAAACTTGTTCCAAGTGATGATCTACAAGACCTTGGCTTCTTAGCCCATGCACCTGATCAACTAACTGCTAGAGGCTGTGCCTTTACATATGTTGCTGAGAGCTGATAGTTTCCACAAGGCCTTTCAGCTTGGCTGTCTGTGGTGCTGCATGAGTTAGAACTGAATTCCCTAGATTTGATAAAGCCATTGTTATTGTGTGCAGTTTCCGTGACTTGGACTAATATAACTGCACTTGTACTGTCGCTTAGCATTCTGGAGGACGCAGGGGAAGTTATTTAGATGATAATTTTTTTCTTCAGAGAAGTAATTTGTTTAGGTTGCTATGCTGAATGGTGGTATTGCACAGATTTACAGCAAATGCATTGGAATAAGAAAAGAATGAGTAAGAAAGCACTTCTGGCTGTCTTATTTTGATTTTGTTTTTAAATGACAGATGCTTTCTTTACCTATCGAAAGAATGTGCTTCTGGCGAAGAGCCCGTCCACCCAGATAGAAGGTGTCTTTGCTGCAACCACAGGAAGATCCGTCCCAGAAGAGCAAGAAGCCCTTCTCCAGCAGTGGCTGGAGGAAGAAGTAGGAAATTTGCCAGCCAGTGAGAGTGTTCCAGCAGCGAGGAAAGTATCAGTTACACTCACTAGTGACTGGTTAGAAGGTTCAGAGCTATTGATGACCAGCCTCAGTGACCTGAATACGTCTCCGGAAGTCACCAGGTGTGCTGATCAGCAGCACTCAGAGCTAAATGCTTTGGCTTCTTCAGAGCTGCAAGATCATGCAGTGGCTGAACTGGCAAGATTACCATCAGAGGAAACAGTGACTGCAGCAGACAGTGCCCCTTGGGCAGCTGTGGTACCACAGTCAGATCACCAGGCAGCTGGCTGTGCTGGTATCAACGTGGAAGTGCTGAATGATGACCCAGCTGTGCTGGCCTGGAGTTTAGCACGCGATGCTGAGACAGTGCCACCAGTGCTCCCAGCCCGGCCCAATCAAGATGCAGTGCTGTTTTATCCTGTCCCAACAGAGGTGCCTTACCATGGTCAGTGATGGCATTGAATCCAATGTTTGGTTTGGGATTGGCATTTGTACTGAATGTGGTCAGGTTATTGTGTCTGGGCTTGCTGTCAGTAAGACATGGATTGTCCTTGCAGAATTGACAGTGCTAGTGGAAACTGTAAAGTGAATTTTTGCTGAGGGGGGGCTGGTCACAGCTAGTGGTTTCTGTGCTGTTAGACTGTCTGGTCTGAATAGCAATATATGTTCCTTACTGTTCTCAAATGCTGGCTTTGTACTCTAAAAAGCATTGAAAAGTGGGTCTGGTGTTTCAGTATGCTTGACTCTGGTCATGTGTTGTGCCATCCCTACAGACAACTATCCAAAGATACCCAGGAAGAGCGTTGGAAAACCAGAGTGGGTGAGGGTTTGCTCAGAGGCTAGAGTGCCCTAGCTTAGGGAGTGAGAATGGCTGTTTTCTGGGTCCCAGGGGAGCCAAAGTATCAGCAAGGTACACAGTGTGGCTGTAACTTTGCTTTTTGTCTCTTGCATGTAGAGATCTTATGGAGAGACTGGGAGGATCTTTCTGTCCAGCCCTGTGTCTTAGAGCAGGTCTCAAAAAACACTCCTCTCTTTGAATTTCGAGTCATGTCTTACAACATCCTTGCTCAGGACCTAGTGGAGCAGGGCCTTGACCTCTATGTACACTGTCATCCAGACATCCTGAACTGGAACTACCGCCTTCCAAACCTTTTGCAGGAGATCCAGCACTGGGATCCTGATGTAAGTATGACTGAGCCCTCCCTACATCAGTGTCACCAGAATTTGAATTCCTTGTTTGATCTAACAGTATTAAGAAAAGAAAAAGATGAGGGCAAGTCCTAGGAAGATACTACCTGCTTGGTAACTGGACACTGATTGCTCTGAGAGTGTTGGAGGACTTTCACAGAACGTGTTTTTGGTGTCTGTCTTGCTTTGATTGTAGAAACTAGTCATACTTTGATAGCAGGGCTTAACTTCTATAAACAGCAGAAGTAGAGGAAGAAGGACCAGTTTTCTAAGACAGCACAGGAGGGGAAGCCTGCATAGAAGAGGACTCCATGAGTTTCTCTATTCTTTGAGTCCTCTTTGTGGGATGAAGGATCTTTTATCTCATCACTGGAAAACAGAATGATACACTATTGTGACCTAGAAAGTTAGTGCTTTTCATCTGGAAAGTACAGGACAGAGTTGTGGTGATGACATTTCTGTTTGGAGGGTTGGTATGTGAGTGCACTTTTCCACTTTCTTCCTTCCCCAAAACAAAGTAACTAGCAAATACTTGTGGAGCAAGTGAGGTCTCTGCCTTCCTTCCAGGTTCTGTGTCTCCAGGAGGTACAAGAGAACCATTACTGGGAGCAACTGGAACCAACATTCAAGGAGATGGGTCACAGCTTAATGGTGGGGTCTGTCCTGCTTTTGTGGGTCTGTACATCCAGCTCATGGGACTGGCCAAGCAGTGCTTCTTGCTTAACATCTTCAAAGCACTCAGTTTCAAAAGACCTCTTCCTGTTTGCCAGATAGCTGCTGGCCCTACTTCTGAACTATCTGCCTAGACCTTTATCCTTTCTTTTGCAGTTGGCGTTTCTGAGTTGAAAAATCAGAGTAACAAAGCAGAGGGCCCTAGAAGGACAAGGAGAGAGAAAATACCCCCAATGATAAATAATAAAGGGTGATTATTGGAACAGAATTGGGTATATTGCTGTACCCAAATGTAGTGGGAACCTTTTCTGTAGAGACTTGCTGAGCCTGAGGCAGTGACTGGATTAACCTTTTAATAGGTGATGGTTTCTTTTCAGGCTTTGCGTGCTTCTATAAACGGAGAACCGGCACGAAGACAGATGGATGTGCAGTGTGCTATAAGCACAGCAGGTTCCAGCTGATCAGCCTCAGCCCCATAGAATACTTCCGGCCTGGCCTGGATGTCCTCAACCGGGATAATGTGGGCTTGGTGCTGCTGCTACAGCCTGTGCTCCCAGAGGGTCTAGATCTGAAGGCAGTCAGTCCTTTGTGTGTGGCCAACACTCATGTGTTGTTCAATCCCCGTCGAGGAGATATCAAACTGGCCCAGGTGGCCTTGCTGCTAGCAGAGATTGACAAAATTGCAAGAACTACTGAGGGCAGCTACTATCCTGTCATCTTGTGTGGAGACCTGAACTCTGTACCTGATTCTCCACTCTACAAATTCATTCGGAATGGTGAACTTTCTTACCATGGGATGCCAGCCTGGAAGGTAGTTGCCAGCCAGCATTGGGATTGGATAGCTCTTTGTTGTATGCTGCTAGGGAAATGCATGGCTGTATTCTTTCTCTTGTGAGGAAATAGTCTTAATACTGAATTAAGTTGTTGAGCAGTTCTCCCCAATGTCTCCAGCACTGCAGGGGAAAGAAGCAGACAAATGTGTGCGTGTTGTTTCCACTACTGCTCTTTTGGTTTCTCTTGAGGCAGACTTGTGATAATAGACCTGTTAATTTCAAGTCTTTTTTCCTTTCCTATGGAGTTTTTATGCCTGGGTGGCTGGAAGTGTAGGGAAATGCAATTCCACCAAGACTTACTGAAATTTTATGTGGACATTTGTTCCAAAAAAAGTTTGAAGTGGGTGCTTATGCTGGAGTCTCTTGTGGTTGTCTCTCTGTGTGTCTGTGATCAAATATATTTGTTATGGTTGTCATTCAAGCTAAATTATCACTTCAATAAGTTATCTGTAAAGTGTCTTGTCAGGTGACTTTTAGCTAATTGTATCTGTCCCCTGCAGCTGAAGGTTTATGACACCTGCACCATACTCTGAATAGCTTAGTTCATGCCTTTCTATGAGGGCATTCCCCTGTCTTGCTCTTGGCAAGTGTATATATGTACATTGTCTATAGCTTGCACATCTGCATCCATGTCACTGATGGTTGCTCTCCTTTTCTGTCCTTCTTGCAGGTGTCTGGTCAGGAAGACTTTTCCCAACAAATGTATTCACGGAAACTGCTGGCCCCACTGTGGCCGAGCTCACTGGGTGTAACAGACAAGTGCCAGTATGTCACCCTGTGCCAGCCAAAGAAACTTGGTGAGCTCCAGTATGCACTGACAATATGAATTTGCTAAGGATGGGCAGTTTGTGGGCCTTGCTGTCTCTCTGAGTAGCTTGGGCATATGCTGCATGAGGCACTTGACAAAGATTCTCTCCTTCTACTTTGTACATGAATTAAATACAATTTTTTCCAGAACCTATTGCATTTCTGCCCTTTTCTTTCTCTTGTCAGGAGCTGCATGTTCCTCTACCAGTAACAATTGCTGTATGTATCTCTTTCATATTCCCAGACTAAATGCTTTTGTGCAGTTGTAAACTATGTTCAACTGTGACCTTTCATCTTCAGGTGTTCGGGGTGTGGTTTTGGATAGTATTTGCAAACCACTGTAAAGAAATAATTCCCAAGACCCAGTTACCATCATGTCTATTCTCTGCATCCATAGAGAGGATTAAAAAAATGGAGCCCACACAAAATAGCTTTTGTTAAAATTGTGAACGTAGAACTTGTATTCAGCCTGGTCTCCAGAAATGTTTTTCTCAGCACACATTTCCTGGAGTTGCACACTAACTGATCTGCTTGAAAGTCCTTTGAACATTTGGTATCTCAGAGAGGACATTCTTTGTGCTGACCATGACTTGCATTTGAGGGATAGTGATAGCTGTGCTCTGTTCTTCTACTGTTACACATCTGTTCTGTTCTACATGTAGGTTATTAGGTGATTTCTATTCTCATGGTATCAGAGTGCTTGGGCACAAAAACCTCTCTCAAACTAAAGAGCTCTGAGAGGCCCAAAGGTCTAAAATATATGTAGGTGTTCCCTGGAGATGTGACTTTGCTGCAGTTACTTCTTTTAATTTGTACTTTTCTCTGCAGGGAGACGTGAATACAGCCGTGACTTCCTGCTCCAGTTCCGCTTTTGCGATGTTGCCTGTGAACGACCACCACAGCTGGTCCTCTTGGAAGGTGTGACAGATGCTAAACCAGGTATTAATGGCAGACTTTTCAATTTGTCACTCTCCTAGCTCAGTGGAGCCTCTCCTCTGAGGACAGACTGAGAGAGTTTGGACTGGAGAAGAGAAGGCTCCACTGGGGCCTCATTGTGGTCTTACAGTACTTAAAGTGGGCTTATAAAAGAAGAGGGAGAGTGACTGTTTACACAGGCATATAGTAATGGGACAAGGGGAAATGGTTTTAAACTTCCTAAAATTCTTTACATAGAGGGTAGTAAGGCATTGGGCCAGGTTGCCCAGAGAAGTTGTGGATGCCACATCCCTGGAAAATGTTCAAGGCCGGGTTGTATGGGGCCCTGGGCAGCCTGATATAGTGGGTGACCTCCTTGCCCATGGGATGGAGGGATGGAACTAGATGATCTTTAAGGTCCCTTCCAACCCAGGCTGTTCTATAACTGTATGAGTCTATGATTTCAAGGAAAACATGAGGTGGAGGTAATGCCTGGTGAGGAAGGGGAAGGGCAGAAGGGTGCCTTCTGTGACATGATTCCATGTGAGCTCAGGGAAGTACATGTTCCTCCCTCATACACACTGACTGTGTTCCTTGAGATGCTCTGAGATTCAGCTTCTTGAAACTGTTTCTTATAAACTTCTTTTAAGCTGAAACACATTCGTATTTTTTTTCTGCTTCAAGATTTTGGTGGCAGAGAACAACCTGGAGGCTGTAGTCATACATAATGGTCCCAGTATAGATGGCTGGTTCTGCTTTCTCCATTTCTGTTCCGCCTTTCTAGACACCCTTTGAGTAAGATGAAGGCTAAGACAAACTTACTTTGAGAGCAGAGGTTGAAATACTCTGGACTTTGATAATATTAAATGCTTTAAGGACATGACCTCAGCATGACTTCTCAGTTGTTTGCACTGATCTGCTCTAAGGATGTTTCTGTTAGTCTTACAGCTTGTGTTTCCTTTGGATATTTTCCTTTAAGATGTTCATGACTGGAAGCTATCTGCTCTTCTTGGGCAAAATGATTCATTTGGTTTCAGGAGAAGTTTCTCAGACTTGGGATGAGCAGCCTGTTCTGGGATCTGTGTAGGTCTGGCTGGAATCTCTTTGCTCCTTTGCAGACCGCCCTGCACACTGGCCCAAGCCTGCTGCCATGGTGAAAGACCCTGATCCCCAGCCATTCATCCCAAGGTAACTTGGTGCACCTTCAATGGCCCCAGTCTTCAAACTCAGCCTTGTTTTCCTGAGCACTGAAAATCTGGCTGAAGTAAAGACTGAAGAAATGTGAGAGTGAAGGAGAGGAAGGAGGGCTATCTGGAAGAGCTAGATCCACCCAGAATTCATTCTCCCAGCAGCTAGCTGAGTGCTGCTCTGTCAGCATTGTGTTGGCGAGATTGAGAATGAAGGACACAGGCATATATAGGACTGCGTATTGAAGACAAAGAAAATTCACAGTCTGTCTTGCTTTGGTGTAAGTGGAGCAAATAGTTCTAAAAGATTTTATGTGCTCACAAAGTAGGAGTAGTTTAGACAGTTGCATCAGCAAGGGAACATTCAGCTGTGACTGCAGTTCTGAAAAGGCTTAATTTTCTTTCCTTCCTTGATAAACAGTGACTGTTTGTGTGCAGGTGTTCAGGTGTTATCCAGCATGGCCTCAACCTGACCTCTGTCTACAGCCACTTCTTGCCACAGAGGGGACGCCCGGAGGTCACAACGATGCCCATGGGGCTTGGAGCCACTGTTGATTACATTTTCTACTCAGCAGAGCCTGTGGAGAGCAAGGCGGGTGAGTGTGGCAGAGCAGGGCTTATCCCTGTGACATTTGAAGAGGACTGTGAGACAGGCCAGATGGGCAGTGCATTTCATTAAGCTGGTGGATCAACAGAATGTGTCTTTGAAATAATACACAAGGTGGAAGTAACATTGCCTTATGTACCATGAGAAGACACTGTTTATCTTGGCTGTGAAAAAAATGAGGCTACTTAGGTTCATGTAGACTTTTGAGGAAGCTAGAAGAGAATAGATTCTTTTCTTCTGTATAAATATCTTACTTTTTCTCCTCATAAGAGGCAGTGCTGGGTCCTGAATTCAAGCCTTGGACTTCTGGTCTGTCTGAGATCACATGCTGTTCTTGGAAGGAGGCGGCTCTGGTTCCTTTACAGAGGCACCTTCTCTGTGCTGTCTAAAACAGGAGTTCTGTTGATGGAAGACTGCATGTAAATGCATCCAGGAACTCTCTTGGATCTGATTTAGGTCATGTCAGAATCAAATTTGGGGAACAGGTTAGGAATGAAGAGATTAATTCCTCCTTGGGGGAGAATCTGAAGCTATTGCTAGGCCACAGTCCATGAAAGGAACTTCTCATGTACGCAACTACCTGGTGAATTTAGTGCATTCTTGCTTCCTATGCCTGCAAGTATATGAAACTATGAACAGCAGTATTGTAACTGCTTTCACATCTGGGCTCGCAGGTGCATGTAGTATTTGTGCAGGCTGTCTTCAATTATCAGGGAAAGAAGAGGAAAGGATTAACAATCATCCCTCTGTGAGTGTGTGGAGTTAATCTGTGGTGCCAGTCTCTGGCTGATGTTTCTTTCCATTTTCTTTGTCAGGTCGCAGGCTATACAAGGATGGAGCCCTGAAGCTGCTTGGCCGTCTTTCTCTTCTCTCTGAGGATGTCCTCTTGATGGCAAATGGCTTACCAAATCCTTTTTGTTCATCTGATCATCTCTGCCTGCTGGCTAGCTTTGGCTTGGAGATCTCCAGTCTCAGAGAGAGTTAGTGTTGGTTCCCTTTCCCTAAAGAAAAGCTGTTCTGAATACAGCAGTTGAGACTCTGGATTGCACAACCTGCTTGCAAGAAAACCCTTTTCCTTGTCATGCCCTAAAAGTCATTTTCTCCCCTCACACCCTCACTAAAAGCAGGGATGGGAGAGTTGGGAGTGCTTTTGGTATTTTGTGTGTCTCTGCAAACCTGAGCTGTGTTCCCAGTGGGCTGCCAGGTGTTTTCAGGCATTAGCATCTCTTAAAGGGATCCTTGTTCCACTGCCTTGTTTAGCAGGTGTTTCTGTGCTGCAGGAACCAGCAAAACTCCCATGTTTATTTGTCCCTATGTGAGATTTTCAAGGAGCTGGAAAAGAGAGGGGCAATGCTATCTGCTTTTGATTAGTTTAATTGCTACCAAGGAGCATGGGATGTATATGCCAATACTCTTTCACACCAAAACAATAGTTCTTTTAATTTCTCAGTACTAGTTTAGTACTTTCAAGGCTAGTTGTTGCGTTGCCCTTTTAGATTGGATCTGCTAACTGCTTAGGAATGTCTTTTACTTAATAATCTGTAAGGGCTGACTTGCTGACAGAAGGGTTTGTGTGGTGTAACAGTTTCTACAAGAAACTGTTTGCTGTGACTAATGGGCCAGGGAGTGGGATTGCCAGGAATGGAACCAGGGGTTCTACAGAGCCGTCCACAGCAGCTCTAGAACTGTAGCAAAAGCCTAGAGACCTTGAGGAAGGCTTCCTTCCTTTCTAGCAGTCTCAGAATGGTACCAAATTTGTCATTTTTAGCAAAAATATTTAGGATCGTCCCAATGAATATGCTGTGGAAAAAATTACCCTCTAAGGCATGACAACCCCAGAAGGCTGTGACTCTGGTTTGTCCTAAAAGAGGGATGAAAATGGAAGGCATGTGAGAGTCAGCAGAGCCATCAGATGGAAGAGCTGTTCTTGTCACTTGCCCTGTTCTTTTCTCTGTGCACTCCCTATTGCAGTCAGCCTGCTAGGGGTCAATAGCCAACCTGTAGCATCCATCTCCTGCGCCAGACTGAAGTCCATGCTGCATCCTTCTTCTGGACCCAGCCATGTTTAGGTGTAAATAGAACCCTTAGGATCAACTCCTGTCTCTTGACATGCATTGGGAGGAAGGGGAAGGCCGTGTAACTTGGAGGCAGACTGCAGTCACTTGGATCCCAGCGTACCTTTGGTGTCCTATCGGTGTGCTTTTGTAAGCAGTGGCTTGGCCAGTACAAAAGCAGTTGACCAGTACCTGTTCCTAGAGTAAATTATCCAGTTCAGCCTGACATTTGGTGCTCAGTTTTTCCGTAAGAGATGAAACCAGTATTGGCAGAAACCAATATTGGCAGAAACACTATCAATCTTCTGTTCACAAACAAGGCAGGAAATCCGGTCCCACCTCACATTTCTGCGGGAGGGTACAGGAGACTTGAAACATTGTTTGTTCTTCATGGTCTGTATTGAGGGACTTTGATATTTTAAATGTTACTTTCTTTATTGAAAAATAAAGTACTGCTAATCCAAGAAAATACCACAAAGCAACTGCGGCACCTTGTATTTCTGGCAGCTGGACCTCTCAAGACCTGCTCAACAAGGTTTTGCTGGCTGCAAGGTGAAAGATGGCAAATTTGCCACACAAGTAATGAGGGTTGAAGAGAGGGTAGAAGTGAGCTTAATTTAATCTCCCAAGACATCTCTAAATCCCAGAGGTGGCTACTTTAGCATTGGGCTTGTCTTGCTCCCTCCATCCCCATCTCCTCATTCCCCCGCCCCCCAAGAAAGATTTGCATTCTGGAACCCTTGCCCTCCTCCCTAAAAAAGGAATACTGCTGATCTTTTAAAGCTCACTTCTGTAAACTACAAAAACAAGGGGGGGTGGGGGGGAGTGAGGGGTGTTGTGTTCTGTGCCCTTATGAGCATGTAAGGACTGCATATTCCCTTCTTGCCCTGCCAGATGGTGTGGTATTTGTCCGGTGATGTGTGGATAACTTCTGCTACCATTTGTGAGTTTCTGTAAGTGAACTGCAGCCTTGAGGGGGTGTGAATAATTTTGCCCTCAAGTAATAGTTCTGGCATGGCACTGGTACATGGGGAGGGATGGATGCAGAGGTGTGCATTTATATGACTATGTTTATCTCACAGTTTGACTGATTTCTGCAAGTACTCTTACTCTGATTTTGTAAGCGGTTGTATTTGGCTCAAAAAGAGGTTGCCAGAAGGCAGCCTGGTTGCAGATGACTCCCTCCTGCTGTTAACAATGTAATAGGAACCTTAGAAGAGGCTAAAGGTTTAACAACAACCAACCAAAAGCACAACAAAAAATTCTGACGCATGGTGTTGGCACTTAGAACTTTAGCTGTCTGCTTCCGTTGTAGTTGCTGGCTGAGTCTGAGGTCAGTTGGCAGGGAGGTGTGTATGTGTGCATGTATGTATCTTATGTATGAAAGCTGCCCATAAAAGAGAGCCAGTCTGAGCTGTCTTGAGACCCACAAGGTGTGCTCCATACACCAGCAGATGAACTGGTTGCCCCTGCACTGCCTGAAGCACCCTGCCAGTCCTGTGATTTAACTCAGGTGGAGGACCTGTGTTCCAGTATCACAAGTGCTTTTTAACATTTTATGTAAACCAAAACCTTGACTTGTGGGCAAATTGCATGGAAGCATCTCAGGGAGGTTTTAAGGTTCCAGCTATACTTTGCTGGAAAATCGAATGTTGCACAAGTCAAACTAATGCTTTCCCTTTTCATGCATGAAATAATATGGTATGCACTTGGAATTGTTAAGTTTTTGAACACTGGACATGGAGTCATGTGCAGAGAAACCCTAGGACAATGCCTATAAGTCCCCTTATTCTTTCTGGAGGTTATAGTGCTCCCAGGGTGACTTGCAGCTCTCGAAGCCCTGGCTTACACATGCTTTGTTGGGCACTCATAGGTGAAACTATGGTAGAAATGCAGGACCATTGCTAGTGACTGCATAGAGACAGAAAGGCAGAGTTGAAGACTTGATCTCGGTGTTTATTTTGACTGCTGTCCCAGAAGCTCTGGTATGGACTCTTACGGAGGTGATCTGTTTCAGGAAAATAAAAACCCCCGTGTTCTAGAGCAATTTGGAGTTAATATCAAATGGATCTGGAGACCTGTGAATGCCTCTTGACTGTGGGATTATAGGAGAGGTTTGGAGGTGGAGTGGGTAGAAAGTTCCTAACTGTAAAACTGCGACTAAGATATAGTTGTTGGGAGGAAATAACGTGTTTTGAGATGCTTAAAGAATAGCACCCACAGATATAAACAGAGCCTATGGTAATGAGCATTGTAATGGGATGCAGAACTGAGATTCCAGATGTAGCTCTTAGAACTGTTTCTGGACCTAAATGCGTGATGAGTTGTCTTTAACATAGCTTTCTGATGAATTACAGAGGGGTCTGTAAATGGTTATGGAAGTACAACAGCAGTATCTGCAATGCTCAGAAAGGGAAGGTGTCACAGAGGTAATTACCAGCTACATCACCTTAGTAGCGATGTAGAGTTCGGGGAGACCGGTGCTTAGGGGAAGTGATGCCACTGGCAGTGTGTGTAGTTCCCTGTTAACAGCCTCCTAAACTGCAGGAGCATGCAGCTGTAGAGGCAATCAAGTATTTGACAGAGTATCTTTGCTAGAAAACAGCTTAGTTTGCACCACAGCTGCTAGGCTGTATTTAGTCATGCTATTTAGATAAAAGTTGGATTTCCTTCATTTTGTCAGTTTTAAGTTCATTGCTTCAGGAGGTTGTCCTTCATAATCAGTTTTCCCAATTATGTGGGATGGGAGGAGTGGTAAACAATATAATTGCTCTGGCTTCTTTCCTGTTCTTAATAAATGAAACTTCGCTGCTGTTTGAGGTCTTCTTTCTCCATGCCTTTTTCATATGAGCTAGCTCTCCAGCAGCTGTTTTCCCATGACTGCTCTATCCAGTTATCTTTCTGAGTTGCTGATGTTTATTTTTTCTGCAGCTGTATTTCTTCAGTTAAAAGTTATGGGTGCACTTCTCTAGGGCCAAGTTTTATTATAAGTGCAACATTTAAATGGTGTCAAGATGCAAGATAGTGAGTTTTCTCACCCCTGAAGAATTAAGTGGGAGGAGTGGGAGATCTGAAATGAACACTTAGATGGGAGTACCACTTCTTATAAAAAACCAAAAAACTCGAGTTTCAGATTTATTGTTAGTGCTCTGTATGCCACCTGCTTTGTGAAGGCAGAACTCTGAAATATACTTGACCTTAGTTTCTCTTCTCTGAGGAGTCTCCAAGAGGTCATAAGAAGTTCAGCATCTCAGCGGATCAAAGTATGAGTCCTGCTCTTAATGATGCATTGATGATGGTGTTGGCAAACAACAGTCTGCAAAGCGGGGTGTTGCTAGAGTCCAGTATCTGCTCCCATTGCCACCACCTCAGTATTGAACATTTATTGGATGTACTGTTTAGAAATTTGCAGACATATCCATGGGTCATCCAAATGCAAATGAACCCCTTTGTTGCTTACCTAAAGGGGAGCACACAAGCGTTAGTAGGATACCATGTCCTTTCAGGCTTCCTGTTGTGCAGACTAATTGAATTGCTGGCTGTCACCTGCTTCTTAGCAGGCTGTAGCTGCCTGGCCTGTAGTGCTTCCCATAGCACTGTCATGCTGAAATGCACAAGCAGAATTGAATATACTGCATTGTGTTTTTAAGTATGATACTGCGTTTCTGAAGAGAACTCACCTGTTAAAATGATAACCAAGATGACAGATTTAACAGCTGGCATGCCTCTAACTGCTTTTGTCAGCTGTAAACGTTTGGCTTCTCCTGTCACAAGGCAAGTTGTCCTCCGGCTTCCACTGAAAATGTCATTCTAGTCTTGAAGTTATTTTTCTTTTTATTTATTTAAAATTCTATTTATTTTCTTTCAGATTTAGATTGTACATGCTGCTGAAAAACTCTTTGTCACTTTGATAATACGAACATAGCAGCTTTCAAGGTCCAAGTTTGGCAAATGGGAGAAGGACTAGGCTAGACACTGGCTTATGCTACAACAAAAGATGTATTTGTTTCATCCAGTCTTTAATTTATACACACACACACACAAAAAAAAAAGAAACAAAGAAAAAAAAAAGACTTGGTGTCTTGGTTAGAAAAGACAGGGATCTGCTAGGGAGGGCAGGACCTCCCTTTGGAATGGAGAATGCAAACCCCCTCCCTCTGAATTATTAAAACTTGGATATTAAGTCAGCTCTTAGGCAAAGATATGGGGATAGGAATAATAGCTCTTTACTAGTATGTACAACAAGGCAAACAAACAACAACAACTACAGCATTAATGATGAACAGAACCAGGAACCTCGAGGGGCTTTGTTTCACAAAACCCGGGGCGGTCTGGTCTCAGTGCAGGACTCTGAGGGTACCAAGCTGGAACGGTGGAAGATCCCGGGCTGATGGGTGGGATGTACCAGAAGCTCCACGGTGTAGCTGGAACGGCAGGGATGTCCCGGCAGGGACGGTAGTTGGAACGGCAGGGATGTCCAGGGGCTGCAGGGCTGCAGCGTAGCAAAAGGAAAGCCACAAAGCAGTGCCGAGGAAAAGCGGCGGCCGTGGGACGGGGCCGACCCAGCCCCAGCAGGGCAGGAGGAGGCGAGCTCAGAATTTCTGGGCACACGAGCAGATGATGATAGATTTTCTCAGGACCGGACCCGGTGATGGCAGTGAAAACTCTTCCAGCAGCAAGAGCGGCCTGACCGTCCTCTCTCCGATGCTGAGAGCAAAAAGCGCCCGGCTGCCCCCAGCACTGTCCTTTTCCTGCCCCAAAACTCGCGTTATCTCCCCCCTCTGAGAGAAACATCTAGAGACAAAAAGAGGTGTAGCCAGGTGATACAAATCTCCTTTGGCCCTTTTTGTTTCTCTTAAGTACCTATTCAAGAGGAGCAGAAGATGTTCCTCTACCTTAAGTACGCAGTAGTTGTGGAAAAAAAATTCTATAAGGGAAAAAAAAAAAAACAAATCTAACCCCCAACACTTGGCTTCAAGTGTTAGCAATTTTATTCAGTTTTTTGTTCTTTTCTTTCTGAATGCAAAGTCTTCTATTTATATTTATTCTGTACATTCAGTTATTGGCCAGTGTTTGGAGCTGCTCTTGAACTGGGAGTAGATGAATGCAGTAGTTATTCTATAGTTATTCCTCTCCTCCTTTCCCCCCTTAAAATGGGGTTAGAGATAGGGTGGCACTCACTCTTTGCCAAAATAAAAATATAATCCAGGAAAGCAAACCTGGCTGAGTTAACTTAATTCTGTAATGGCCTGCTATCCACAGCATATCATATGCCTTTGCCTGCCATAATCCTGCAGTCTCTGCATGAATAGTGCTCTTAAGGCTCAGTCTCACTCTCTCGTGAATGAATTTCTGTGTGCTTTTAGACGTGAGAGCCTTAAGTCTTGGGCCTCTCAGTGTAAAAACTGACAGGGTCTGTGGTTTTTAATTTTTTTTATTTTCTGCTTCAACATGTTGTTTGCTCTTCCCCCAGTAAAGATTTTCCACTTAAGGTTGAAGCAGCATCATCTCTAACTGACTTGAAAACCTAAAACTGCAGGAACAACCAGTAGCAGGGGAAAAGCCTGATGTGAGAAGGAGCAGAAGGTCTGTGGCCACATCACTGTTTTACTGTTCTCACTCCACTGTCTGGCTATCACCCTGATCTATACATTCATAGGGTATATAGGAGTTACCTGCTTTTAAGCAAAATCTCTTAAGACATGGAGCAGAAGGTGTTTTCAAGGAAGCATCTGAAGTAGATGTTTAGAACTGTGCATTACTTTCCCTCAGGGCAAAATCTGTTCATATAATTAACTTGGCTAAGATGGACTATTGTATGTGCCTTTCTCTTTGGAGTAACAGGTCAGAGAATGTTTATTCCTTTCCTATACACACTGTAGTCTTGCCTACATCCTGGCCCTGGTCCCAGCTATTACTCATTTCCCTAGAGAGAAAGGGTATGTTATGCCTGAAAGATGATAGCCTGAATAAAGTTGGATCCCCTTGCTGGGGATCCTTGCACTGAATCTTGCAGCTGACTGTCCTTTATTAACCCAGCATTTGTCTTGAGAAGTCCTGGTGAGGTCATTAGTCTGGAAGGTCACTAGACACAGACTTTGGGCAGAATTGCTTTTCAGGCCAGGAAGGAGACTGAATTGTACACTGAAGAGTTGAGCAGTGCAAGAAGAGGTTTCTATTAACCCTTACAGTATTGTAAGATTGAAATTTTTGATGCTGCCTGCACTGATTTTTTTTTCCCATCCAGCCTGACTGATGGCAATTCAAGAGGAAAATGTGAATTCCAGCCTTGGCTAAACAGCCCCATATGTACATACTTACTCTGGCAACTGTCTCTGCGTGCACAGACATACTCACCTGTTAGATGATTAGAGGATGAGGGTTCTTCCATGTCCATTGGTGGAGCAAGTACAGGACATCTTTACATAATTTGCCTGATACCATCACCCAAGGCTGTCCCTTTGACTTCTCAGCTGACATGTAATGGGAAGGTTTAAAACAGAAAGAAGGACAGTACAGACAACTTGTTTTCTCTGCACAAGCTGAGAGCAGTACAGAGGGAATTTTATTGTCTAAGTGTCAAAGGAAGCAGGAAGAAGTATCAACATGAGGGCCATGGGAAGTGCAGTAAAAACTAAATCTAAATAAAAATTCTGTGTTGGCTACGTAAGAACACAGAACCACACTGATTAATTACAAAAAGACACACATGATACTGTTCTTAAAGAAAGAAACTTTCCATTTCTTAGTTCTGAGCTGTACCAGTGATAAAGATGTAAATGGTTTTGGAGCACCCTATCAGTGCTGGAGTAGAATACTGATGTGCATGGAAGGGGACTGCTGTGGTCCCACTAGCACCATCTCAACCCTGACCTGGAGGGAGACTCTGCTCTGCAGAGATTATGGGGGATTCAGTAGCCTTCTGGGCCTAAACTGAGTTGCTCTTGAGCAGAAAGGGCCAGGGCACCACTGAAGGAGAGTGGTTGTGATACAAGTAAACACCTGCTCAGAAGACACACAAAAATATTAAATTCCCTAAGAAGTTCAGCTTGGCTGTAGAGGGGCCATCTCCACCTTGCTCTGCGAGAGCAAACATCAAGCCAGAATAGCACTTGCTTTGTTAACTAAAATTATAAATCCATAATGCAGGTCTAAATGTTGTCAGGACAACAGTGCAAGGCCACTGGAATGAGTGGTGTTATTTCAGCCAGACTTGCACACACAGGACACCTGGGACACCCCCTGCTTATACCTACTGTTTGATCATCAGCACCACTTGAAATACTTCACTCAGAAGAAGCAGGCAGCTAAAGCAACCACCCAAAGTGATTAGCCAGAGCTACAGGAGCAAGGTCAGGCCAGTCTAATCCAGACTCTTGCCCTTTGGCAAACAGGAACTTTGTTCTGTTCATTATGGTTTCTTAAACTCTGAAATTTTAAGGACAGTCATGTTCCAGTCTATACAACACCACACATGAGCCTACCTTAGGGGGCAGGCACCTGATTAAGGCTTTCACCTGAAATACTTAAAAGAAAATACATCCTGTTAAGCAGATTTGAAAACAGCAATACAGCTACTATGTGAACAGAAACTATGTTTCAACTACAGTTCTGGAGTCATATATTCTGACAGATCCAAGGGTACTATGTACTGACCCATACCCTGGCCCACAGGTAAAATAGTAACTGAAAAAAAAGCACTGTACTCCCACCTAAAACACTTGCTAACACACCTCAAGTTTCTAAAGACTCCTTTAGCTTCTAACAGTTAAAAAAAAAGGCTAGTGTGTCACAGACTGATGGACACCAACCCTGCTCTTTAATATAAAAAGTTTGTATCAGAGTGATGCTGTAGCAGAAGGTTTTGCTCACTAATGAACCTGCCCATTAAAAAAATTGCAGTTGGCCAGGTATCAAGGGACTTGTCTACATAAAACTATAAAGAGGGGCTCTTCTTTCAAGGTTTGCATTACAATTAGAATAGTTCAGCCAGTAATAGGTCAGCATTTCTGGAAGTCTTTCAAAGCTCACCTCAGCTTTACATACAATGCAGGCAGTGTCTATCCATTCCTAATGTATGAACACGGTTCCTTTCTACAGAGTTCACAGGACTTGTACTGCAGAACAGACATCAGGTGAGACCTACTGAACAGTGAAATTTACATCACAGAGCTACATGAGCGACCCTATTAATATTTAATATTAAAAAATTATTAGGACTCCTTGAGATCCATCTTCCTTGTTCGGCAGGCACTAAAGGAGTATGAGTTACATTGTCATTCCTTCTCTGCAGCTCTAAAGCCTGAAGAAGTGAAAAAGACTCTCATTACCAGCCTTTTGTCCTTATAGTTAAAGGCAGACAGACCAGAAACCAGACCAAGTAAATAGGGGAGGAAAGAAGTTGAAGTGTTAAAGTTTGTCTTGCACTGTACCCTCAGGTTTCTTACAGCATAAAGCCAGATTGCATTAATCCTCTCTGTCATGGAAGGATGTGGTCTTGTTTGTTAGGAAGGAAGCAAAGCTTTGTATTGAAGTGATTCATCCTGTTACAAAGATGGGGGGAGCAAGAGCAAGAAGGGGAGAACTCTATGGTCCTTTTCCAGTTTCTTGTACCATCTGCTAAACTGGAGATACAGAAACAGTCAGGAGCAGGAATTCTATGACACAGAGAAATACAGCAGAGGGCTTGAAATAGTAACCCTAGCAGAGGGCACTTGTCTGCTCCTGTGTCCATCTTGAGAAGTTTATCAACATTAGATACAAGCAAAGAATTAAACACTTCCTAACATATAATTATGCAACTAAATCTTGAAAGAGGATGTTCTTGTCTAGCTGCAGCTGAGGATTAAGAGACCTTGAACTCTACCTGTCATTCATATCTTAAACATCCATTTCCTTTGGTTTTCTAAGCTATTGGCCTCAGTTACATCCTGCAGGAAAGCGCTTAATTACAAAGTCAAACAAAGCATTTTGTTTTAAGCAATTCTGCCTTGGTCATCTAACACTGCTGAACACCCCTGTTGCCCTGCTTTCAAGAAAGCATCATTAACTTGCAGCTGACTCCTCACTTGTCCCATCTGTTTTAAAGTCTTCCTCCCACCCCCACATTTCCCCTTTCCATCTAAAAAAGCTCAAGTCTGTCCAGTTATTCAATGTTCTCTGTATTAAACTACTAATTACTCTCAAGAGCTCTCCAGTTACTCTGAATTAACTAACCAATTGTCTAAACAAAGTCATGGTGAAGATGCATTCTAGGCATCTTTTATAATTTTTTTAAATCCTAGATTTCATCCACTTAAATAAAACCTGACAGTCAGTCTCCCCTTGCTGACTGCTGTTTGTATTTATCATATGATTCACAGTGGCACCTAAGCTTTCAGTCCGCTGCATAGCAAACATTATGCAAAGGCAGTTTGTGGCTTCCAAGTGGCCCATATCATTTACAGGTAACTGTGGTGTCTTTACAGCTAACATCACCATTAGCATCCAGACACTAATTATGTTAATTTGCAGCCACAGAAAAATGAGCAGAGGACACGTTCAATGGGTGCTTGGCTCACTAGTGCTGTTAACTTCAATTGTTGCATGTAGCTGGAATATAAGAGAGTGGACAGGTGTTGCACTGCACTGTGGAAACTGGCATCCTCTTCTGGATTAACCTTCTCTTGGCTCAGCAGCAAGTTCTGCCACCTTCTTACAAATGTTCCTCCTGGTTGTACAGCACAGCAGAAAAGTACAGACTACAAAGGGAGATTGGAAGGACTGATTGCAGTGGTGTGGATAGGCCTTGCAAGTTACATCACAGTTAAGGATGTACAGTAAGGAACCTGTAAGGCCTGAGTTAAATCGCTTGTGGGTGGTGCTTCGAAGATTAACTGCTTTAACTAGGCAGAAGAGCTGATTTGTTTGGGGTTAAGAACCCATTCTCTGCCACCAAAATAGCTCTGCTTATTATGAGGATGTGGCACAGGACTGCTGCAACAAAAAAACTAGTAGAGCTAAGCTCCATCATGTTTCTCACAAAGAAAGAAAGGAAAGGATAAGCCTGGTTCTAGCAAAATTAAATATGTAGTATTTCAGAAAGTTTAGCTCCTTGTCAGTGTTGAGATAAGACTCTTTTTCTCCAGGATACTCCCACTCCCAAGCTCAGTTTTTTGAGCTTGGGAGTGGAGTATCTAGTGGATTATCCACTAGATCCATGCATCCAAATCACTTTAAGACCATGCTGTTCTGACTTCGGGAAATCCCACTGTTCCCACACCCTAGGCCTCAAACAGAGAGGTCTGACAACACTCCAGATCTCTGACAAGCATTACCCTGCTTAATCAGTAGTACAACACTCCCTCAAAAGAAGCATAGGAAGTCAAGGCCACAAATGGCAGAAAGGCCCAGCCCAGCCCTTTGGGGAAGGTTAGTGTAAGTGGTGCTGTTACATACTGCAGCTATCCAAAAAGCCAGAACACAAGCACAGCTCTGGCACTGGGGTGGGGAACTGCTTTCAGGAGGCTCCAGGGTGAGCTGTCAGGAAAGTAGCTGCAATTTCCTCGAGCAGAGCTTTTGACAAACAAGTGTATATAACTCTGGCACTAACACTACAGGGAGGAAGGAGCAAGAGCCTTGTGGAAAGGAGAAAATGCTTGTAAAACCTGTTCACATTATTACATCCTTCTTTAACTATTTACTCTTAAAACTCGTACCTCTGTGACTGAAGTGCCTGCCACAAGCAGCCACTAGAAGTTAATAGAGAGAAGGCTGATGAAGAGACAATGTGAAATTCAGGTTTTCCACCAGCTCCCACCTGCCCCATCTCCATTGCTGGAACAATAGAGGTCTCTGTGTCTGTTTTCCTGTAGCAGTGATATAGGCATATCCTGATCCACTCCACCACCAAAGGATCTACAGCAACAGTTCACCTGCATTCCACTGTCTACCCCCTCAGAGACAATGAAATGCTTTGAAATAGGCAGGACTGAACATACAAGATGTGTTTTTTATGGATGAGAAGACTTTGTAGGTCAATAAATCAGGCTGAGCAAATTCAGACCTATCTCTCACAAGAGCATTGATAAAATGTTTATAATGACAAAACCAGGAGTTTTTGTACAAGATTCAGGGCCATCCCATTCCAGCATCACTTCTCCCTCAGCCCTGCAGGCCTTGCAGGGGTTGAAGAGTTCTGTACAGACACGGAAGGAGTACTGTTGACAAGATGCTTCATCTACTTGCTGTCAAAACAAAGATAGCAAGTCCACTAACCCCACTCACTTCATATTCTTCCTGAAGCAAACTCCCACTAATGTACAGATTTTTTTTCTTTTTTTTTCTTTTTTTTTCTTTTTTTTTAAAAATACTTAAGTGAATTAAGATGGTCACCTCTCCCAGAAACAGGCAGGCAAATCCTCTGGGACCCATGGGATCCAGCTCTGGGACTGACCCACAATTAAGTACCTGGGAAAATCAGCACTCTCTTTTGCTCCCACTCCCCTGTCCCATTTGTCAGAATCACTGCAGGTGGATCCAGGTCCCAACTGTGGCCAGCAAGAAGTCCGTGGAGCCAGGCACACAAGGCACCACTCTCTTCACACCCGGATCTGGTACCCATTGAGGTCAGGCATGGCTTTGGAATCAGCAGGCTTCTTCTCACCAGATGGCCTGTGAGCAAAGAGGGTAACAACTCTTCAGAAACTGTTTTCAGTCAGGTGATGCTGCACATAGAGATGGCAGCACAGGAAAAGATCTACAGAGCTTCAGACTGATCCTGCACTGCTGAGGACATGACTGTTCTGCAGCCTAGACTAATTCTCCCAATGACCTCAATGGAACAGAATGCAAGTTAGGAAGTAGGAGGTCCACTCTGGAACCCCAGGTTGTTTACAGGAAAACAATCTTGCTGACAGCAGAATATTTTTTAGAATCTTTCTGAGGCACAGGTCTGTAAGACACCAGATCTCAGACCCATGCATAAGGTTAAAAGTCAGCTACCAACATCACTGTCTGTTTGAGCTGCCTTCCTCCTCCCTGCTAAAACAAGCAAGCAAAAAAACCCATCTGTCCCCTCAACTCCCTGAGCAATGATAAACTCACAATGGTACTGACTAGGGAAGAATGCTACTGATGGTCAGAGAAATATCCACTGTTCTTAAGAAACCCAGTAGGACATGAGAAGGATCCAAAACTAAACAGCAAGGTGGAGTCTGAGTAAAAGATGTTCTAGATAGGTCTCCGGCCCAGCAGCCGCACTCACCGTCGGTCCCCACGGCTGTTTCGCCGATGGGGGCTGGCCTGACCTCTTTGTGGGGAGGAGACATCTTTCTTTCTGTCCTTGGTGGGAGATGGTGGTCCAGTTCCTTTCCCAATCTGCCAGAAAAATAAAATTAAGAGCTACATGAGCAGAAAACCAGTATGAGTAATAACAAAACCCACAAAACCCAACAATGATTTATTAATGGGAAAAAAACACAAAAAGGCAAGGCAAGTGCATCAAAAATGCAAAAGCCAGAAAAAACAAGTTACAGTGAGAGCTATGGCTCCAAGGACTGTATACAGTCCAACCTACAGTCACAACTACAGCACTGCATGAGCATCCATTAGGGGATCAGCCCGTATACAGTAGGTGGTATTTGGTAAAAAAGAGGCCCC
The DNA here is from genome assembly GCA_013400675.1 of Oxylabes madagascariensis. Classification (NCBI taxonomy): domain Eukaryota; kingdom Metazoa; phylum Chordata; class Aves; order Passeriformes; family Timaliidae; genus Oxylabes; species Oxylabes madagascariensis. Next base: position 30,018 of record VYZR01053181.1, on the reverse strand, counting down.
AGCCTCCAATTCACTTTTTTTTTTTACTCCACACACCTATGAGAGTTTCCTGTCACTTCATTCCCCCAGTACACCAGCAGGCAAGGCAATGGATGTGGCAGTGAGTTGGTCCATCCTTGCTGCTTACCTTCAGCCTCATATCACGGGCATGTCTCTCAAGCTCTTTGCGGAAGTCTTCCCGGGTTAGCTTGTCTAGATCCAGGACGGAGCGCTTCCACTCAATCTGCTCCACACTGTGTGGGTCGTGGGACACACAGTGGCCCAGCTTCACCTTTTTCAGCGTGTGCCAGCAGCGGCGATACGCCTCCTCGAAGTCGAAGATGAGTTCGCTCAGTGTGCGGAAGACAGGTGCTTTGTACATGAGTTCCTCTCGTCGGCTGATGCCCAGTGCCCCATAGCGGCCGCCAAAGTTCACCCCCAGCACGATGTGTCGGAAGTAGTTCCCTGAGAAGTGGGTTTTGAAGCTGATGGGGAAACGGTCCAGTGTGGTCATGTTGTTGGTGAGGTAACTGACAGCAGCCACTATTCAGGAAATAACTGGTGATAACAGTTTCCTGACAAGACAAGTCCTACCTGCTCCAGACCCTCCCAGCCTGTTTAGCAGACTCCCCATTGATTCAGGCATCACATAGACAAGGATTTGTTCTCCAGGTCAAGAGCCCAGCTCATTGCAGGCTGCCCTACTTTCATTTGGATTATGGGGAAAGCAGACTTGGCCTCTTCAAGAAGACAGTCAACAAAGAGAAGTTAATTCTGATGCAGTTCTGTGATGCAGAAGTTGCAATGCTAGCACCTGCAGTGTACTGTATTCCATAGCTCCCAAACAGTTAACACAGCAGCATTGTTCCTCAGTTTGTTTTAATCTCTTTCACTAGCTACTTTTTCATACACCTTCAGGATAAAAGCTCACCAACCTCCAATCTTGGAACATTCATTGACCATCTTTGCCCCTGTAGGTGCATGAAGAAACTATAGCCCAAGTACCACAAACTAAACCTGGAAGATAGCTAGGAAAGATGTGTACTTAAACATAACACACATCTAGAACTAATAAAGCCATTGCCTAAGCTAGTAAGTGATATACACCATAATTAGAAGTTGGGGAGGATCCGTAATTTATTTTAATGCAGAACACATGCAGGCTGTAAGGGAACAATGCTATCCACAAAGGATTTCCTGACCTAACTCTAGCTAGTGTTTTGGCTCCTCTTTAGATGTTCTTTTATCTTTTACTGTCTTATATGGCTGACTAGAGCAGCACCACCCTTCTTGGTGACAGAGGAGCAACTCCAAAGGACTAGTTCTGATACTTTAGAGAATTGCTTGGATTTGGATTTCATTGGTGGGGTTTTGTGGGAGAACTGGGGAGGAAAAAAAGAGGGATGTGGGGCTTGGTAACAATATTATCACCACCCTCAAGGCATCACAAGCAAGGGAGCAGAGGCAAAAACACAAGGATGGGCAGACATGCACAACTCCAAGAGGAAAGGATACATTCCCAGGATCACAGCTTCCAGGCATTTTATTGGCAGGGCCTCTTTGGTCATTTCTTTGGCCAGGTCCATCAGCCTGCAGAGTGGGACAAGGGAAAGATGAGGGCAGTTAGAGGGCTTGTGCTATGCAGTGTGGACAGTTCAGCCTTTTTACACTGTATTTGTAAGGTAGGTTTCCAGGAGAGAGGGTGGCGGCCCACAGAGGATAGGGAACAGAACAAAGTATCTTCTTTAAGAAGATATAAAATCCAAACCAGGTCTCTGCCAAATGCTGTTGTTGCTTCCAAGGAATTGACTTCAGTGGGTTGCAGCAAAACTGTTTGTTGGCCAGCCTGGGTTCTCAGGGAGACCACAGCACCAATGTGTCCACAAGTAAAACCCTCAAAGGACCAAGAGCCAGCAGTGTTAGCCACACTAGGCTCAAGGACAATAAAGCTGCCTACTCTGGCATTAACTCTAGTCTCTGTTCAGTGAGTACCATGGAGGAGACATTGGACTGATTACAAAACAAGGCATTTAGACTCACATAAATCTATGGACTAGACCAATAGTAAGAAGCCAGTCTTGGAAGATTCTCCATATGCTCTTCAACAGAGTCAATGAACATCGGGTGCTTATTGCCAGGAACTTCTGGAGCACAGCAGTTCCCAAAATCTCCAGTGAGGAGAATACCCTTTCTTGTTCAAAGTATGAGTCACCAAAAGCTTAGTGAGCCTAGATTCTGCAGAGGCACTCACAGGAGCTGTGAAGTCAGACCTGTAAAGATACTTGGCTTTCACAAAGCTTTTGTAGAGCAGGACCTAATTTCAGAATCTCTCAGAAGTCCATATAGTTACATTTCAATTAGAAGCAGGCAGAATATGCACATTTTTGCAATACATTATCTTTGGTTTACTGGATTTACTGATTCGTGACAAAAAAAACACTACTCTCTTTCTTGAGAAAGACCAGACACAGCTCTGCCCAGCTATGCCCCAGGCAACAGACAATAAAGTTACCTAAAGCAGGATGCAGCTGCAGTAAACCTTAGGCATGGGATGGAGAAAAAGCAGTGTGTATAGCAGGGCTCCAACAACAAAGAAAGGATTAAATGCTGTAGAGGCTGCCAGCACTTACCCAGTCAGAGGTCTGCTCTTCTTAATCTCAAAGAATTGTGTCCCAGTGTGATTGTACCTGGAAGCAAGAAGTTAAGGGCCTGGCAGCTTGGAAAGCAGAGTTTGAAGAAAACTTGTCTGAAGGACTTTCATATTATTTACTATTCTCACAGCAAAGTCACGATCCCACAAATGTAGCAGGAACACAAGAAAATCCCTTACCTCCCTTTCCTGTATTTCTCCCATTTATAATTCCTCCTAACTTCCACTGTATTTCCTTGTCAATTCTTCTCTTCCTCATACCCACACACAGGTTTCCACTCCAATTCCCAAAGGTTCATGCTGACAGCACATGCTCTGCCCAGTTTTCCAATTACCAGAGCAGAACAGTTTGATAAATCTCTTCCTGCTCCAATCTGCACATAATACATGGAGCAATGAAACATTCATGGTACCTTATTCTAAGATTGACTGGGACTCAATCCAAAGCACAAACACCCTGGATGGGTGAAAGATGCTGAAAGGTCGGCCTTCTTACCCTGAATTAGAGCTGAAGCCAGAGCTAGGTCTGTATCTCATCAGTGTTTGCATGGCATATACCTGCTCTCCAGCACAACAGGAATGGAGAAATCTCATTCCCAGAACACAGCCACACAGGCAGCTCTGCATATAAAGGGGCAGCATACCACAGAGGCACAAAAGCAGGGTGGCTGAGTGTTGTTTAGACAGAGAAGAGTGATTGAGTAGGATGACCTGAGGTTTTCCCATCACCACAACTCACCCACACCTTAACAACGAGGTGATGCAGTTTGTAGTACATCTGACACCTGGCTGTCAGGATCTCAGATACGTGCGTTTTTAATGAAATATCACAGTAAAGCCACTGACCTAGAAGAGTGGGTAGTGGGGAAAGGCCTTTGACAACATGCCCATTTGTTACATGCAGTGAGCAGAACCAGAAGGTAACTTGGGCAAAAAAAAAGAAAATCAACAGAGCAGCAAAACAAAACGTTATCCCAAGTCCAGCTTCCTGTTTTCAGGGAACAAGTTTCAGTTCTCATCCAGCTACAACAGAAGGAGCTTTTCTGTTTGTCACAGGTAAAGAAAATCCTCTTGCTCTTTCTTCCTGGGTTATCACACCAGTGGGTAAGGTAACAGCAAAGGATACTGAAGCTCCCTGATGTAGCGCTGTACAGCTTCCAGGCGCTCAGGGATGGGGGTGGATGGCTGGAACACAGGCACACTTGGTATGGGAATCTGAAATGAGGAGCAGAACATAAATCACTACTTCCAAAACTCTCCAGCTTCTAGCTGAACTCAGTGGCACATAGCTATAGGGAGCATGTTCCTCTGAAACCAGACCCTTTTTGCTGCCCTAAGTGACCACACCAGAAGCATTCCTCTATTTCCACAATGGAAATTGGGAAGGGTTCAGAATGAGGCATCACCACAGAGCTGCAAGAGAAACCATGTGAAAAGCTCCTGCATTTATGCAATGTTACATTGGATGAAATAGATAGAATTGACTGACAAGGTAAGATACGAGACAGGAAAACTATCATCTGAGGGAGTGTGGCCTCATTTGAGTATTGAAACTGAAAGGCATGAAACAAAAATAAAAGAAAGAGGCAAAAATGGACAATGAGTTTTCCAATATCACCAGAGGGTGGAACAGTCCAGCAAACAGGGATAGAAAGGTCTGCTTCCTGGCTTTTCAGATGAGTTGGCACTGACTAGGACACAGGCTCAACAGCATGACTCCTTGCCCTGCAGTGTCTGGTGTTGTGAATTACATGGTCAGAGAATGACTTCTGGATGTTCACCTTTCAGACTGCTGTCCCATTCTGAGGCCTCAGCCTTATGGGTCCAGTCAGATTTTCCTCACCATTTTCACCATTTGCTCCACAGGGGATAACTGTAGTCTCATCAGCAGCTGAGAAAGTGTATCTAAGGAAAGAGTAGTGACCTGTCCACAGGACAAATAAAAAGGAGAAGACACAAGTTTGGGATGACTGACAGGCTTGGAGAAACAGCCCAATATTTTCTCTCTGAAGGATAGCTCATGCCTTGCTAATATCAGACTGCATCTTTTCTCAGCTGTTTGGGTTTAACATTTCAGTTCCTCCACAGACTGCCCCCAGAGCTGGCCTATCCACAGCTATGAAAGAGTGAGCCAGAGCCAGTTCTTCCTTTGAGCCTTCCACCCTGCTGTGCACAACTGCCTCTGCTGGTCATGGTTTCATAGCCAGTGGTACTGCTTAGTGCACCCTTCACATGTATTTCTGTGGCCGCTCATTTCCATATACCTCCTTCTTCTGTCCTGTGTTGGTACAAGTGACTGGTGAACCAGGTCAGGCACCTGGAGCAGCTGAAAGCTGAGCCAGCAAGCATGGGTAGTTTTCAGCCAGATCAGTTCCCTGTCCTGGCTGCCACACGGTTTCATTCTGCTTGTGCTCCCCCACGGTGCAAGGACCAGAGACTGCGCAACCTTGAGATGGGCTGGTGCTGCCCCTCGCACCGAGCAGAGGCACTGGCTGCCTCACTCGCAGGAGGCAGCACAGGCACGGGGGGAGCAGATGTGAAACTGGGTTTGTTCAGCTGCAGCAGGAGCAGGGAAGGCTCCAGAGAGTGGCACAGGAATGGAGCCATCTCTGGAAGTGCACAAGCTGAGTCAGTTTGGATGCTGTAAGCTGACACACTGAGTCATAGGAAATAATTTCCAGGCAGAAACAACGAAAGAGGTAACAATCAGGGCAGGCTGACTATTTAACTTTGTTTCATTTCTTCAGCATGGAGACTTTCATGCTTTCGAATGGAGACAGACAGATTAAGTGCATGTTGACAGCACAGACTAATGATTCTGGGTAGTTCCTCCTCCTTTTACTAGTACAGACCCCCAGATCTCCTTTTCCTCAAAGGACTGTGCAACACTGAGGCAGCATAATGACAATCGGTTCAGCAGGGGACTAGTTAATGTGGAAGAGCCTCCTGCACCTCAAGTAATTAAACTGATGAAAGTACACTGTGCTCTCTCTCAGATCTGGGCCTGCAGCCCAGACTGGGCTACAGTTTCTTTTTGCATCAGGTCTATAGCATTTTAATAGGGCAATAGAAGCAGAAGGAGAGGAATAAGGTCTCCATCCCTCAATTCCACACTGACAGGATGAGAGATCCTTACTCTTTTTTCTTCCCCAGCATCATCCACTGCACATCTCAAAAGAGCTATAAATATTAGATTGTTTTCACAGTCCTTCAGAAAGTAGAGAGGAATTTATTTATAACAGAAAAGATAGGAAATCAGATCTATTTTGACTTCCCTTTAGCTATTCTGAAAGCTGGAGAGAGAGCAAGGAAGAGAGCCCAGATTCCCCAAAGTATACAACCTCTGCCAGGCTTAGTAGACCAAATACACACACCCTTGATCCCTCCTCACTTGTGTGGAGTAGCTGCATCACCCCACTCCTAGATTCATGCACCCTGGCAGGCTGTCTGTATGCATGGGATTGGGACTCTGCTTTTAGAAAGAGGATCCTGAGAACAACTAAGGTTTTCTGTACTAGGTGGGCCATGCTGGGTGTGAGGAAAGGCAGGTGGAAGCGAGGCACAGGCAAAGCTCCACCCTTAGTGGAGCACAGAGGTGCTCTTCTAGCTAGCCTAGTTTAGAGCAACAGTTTCTTTTATAGTACTTCTGTGTATCCACGCACCTCCCTACTCTTCCTTCTGCAAATAACACAGGAGCAATATGAGCCTTGGTTGAGAGCCTGACTGAAGAAAACAGGTTATTTTTTCTGGCTCTCTCGGTCTAATTCCATTAGATACAACTCTTCCTGTCTTTGCCCTCATAACCATCTCATTTAAAAGCCATAATTTCTTTATGAGCCAAGCACACATCACTTTGTACTTCAGCATGGACCCATTTGATGGTTCCAGCAGCTTGAAGCAAGGCAATACCACACCCTGTTGCCGGAAGGAACACAATCTACAGGAGAGTGGCACTCTCAAGCCTGCTCACTTGATGCCCACTCACCCCAAGTCCACTGGAAGGAAATGGAGACTAAAGGAGCTCTCAGCTTTCAGACCCCAGTGAGAGACACAGCCCGACGCTGATCTGTAAACGTGTCTAATCACAGCCTCCTCCACTCATCATTTTATAGTATTTTAGTTTTTTGACAGCTTCTTTGAGAGTTATTTCCCTCAACACCCAATGCTCGCTACGATCCATGGCCAAAATTTTGGAGTAGGCAAGTCACTGTCCCATTTCCAACACCTAAAAAAGACTATTCACCCTCCAGCACATGGAGAGAACCTGGCTTTTCAAAGGAGCTAGCCTTGCAGAGTACACTTACTGCCCTGATTCTCATCTGTTGCACCAGCTTTTCTAAGAAACTTATGGCACAGAGACAAGTGGTGATAAGCAGCCCTCAAAGAAAAAAATACACCCCTACAGGGGAGAAGGAGCTAAGGAAACAGAGCTCATCCATCCTTGTGGTTTCCTGAATTCCAGTATCCTCCCAGCTATACGTCGAGTGAGCTTGGGAATGGGATCTCAGATGGCAGAGTGCCGAATACAGTTTATAGATCTATTTGCCAGTGGTGCTAGCAGATGCAAAAAACCCCCTCAGCAACCCAAAACCCAACAACCCCCAAAACAAAACTGCCCAATTTTGCCTCTTATTGCAAGAGCTCAGACCACTTGCGTCCCCTAACTGCAACCCTCTTGGATGAAGACTATAAAGTGAGAACAGGAGAAGTTCTTCATATAAGACCAAAACAAGGGACTGAACACTGTATTTCCCCCCACCGTCATTCACTGGAGTCTTGTTTGTCAGCTTCTTTCTTCCATTTCCCTCACCTTTTTTGTCCAAATCAGTCCTTATGGTTAAGAAATTAGGTAGTGTGTGTTCTGACTGATCTGAAACACGTTTTCGGCCTTTACCTAGGGTCAGGACAAAGTCAGAGGAAAGGAAGGAAATCTGAAAAGGAAGGAAAAGTCTAATGGAGTTAGAGTAGGGACTGTAATCAGGACTCAGGATTTGTTCCAGTTGCTGCCACAGATGCCTATGACTCTTTACTGCACAAAGGATGTTGCATCACATGCTTCTCCAGAATTCCTCATGGAAAGCAGTATGGTTTGTCTGTGCACCACATAATAGCATGTTCTTCCATACTTCAAATTACTTTCCCAAGGAGGTAAGTCCTTGCTAAAAAAGCCTGAGATGAAAAAGCTTCATCTTTTTGTATCTGAATTTCCCCTATTAAAGCAATGGGAATACTCTTATAACCCACCAGTGGAGTGACACACCAAATATTTGCAGTGTCTTTTGTTCACAGTATGCCAATAAAAGGGAGAGATTTTTCTCCATCTGAGATGCAATACAGATAGCAACAATCACAAGAATTCACATTCAAATGTTTCAGTACGGTACAAGTGAAATAGTCAGTGGTTCCTCTTTTCGTAGAGTTCTCTGCAGCAAGGCCAGAAACGTGCTTGGATAGCACATCTGACCCACCAGCAATAAGCTCTGCAAGGGTTTGCAAACTCCTCTTAAAGTGCTTGGCATCAAAAGTCTTTTTTGACAGACACAGTTCTGTTCCATAATGCCTTTTGGTGTGGGAGACTACCCAAATCGAATTTCTTCAGGTTCAAAGGCTCACCTCCGCCTGCCTCTATCCATCACCTCAAGTATTTGAACTCTTCTAAATTTAACTCTCCTCATCTTTTCATCATTTATCCAGTCTTTCTCTTCAGGCATTGCCCATTTCCCCCCCCTCCCCCCCCTTCCAGGCCGCTCACACATTAGCTACCTGAAGTCCGTTTTCCAGCAAGGCCGCAGAAGAAGAGGGTGCTGCTGGCGCACCAGACAGGGCAGAGCCCCGCAGACACCCCCTCGCACTCCGAGTTAGAGCGCGGCTTTTCTTCTGGCAAGAGCAGTCCCGGGGCCCGTTTATCCGAGGGATCGCTCCCGGGCCGGGGAGCCCGGCCTCCTCAGGGGACAGGCGGGCGCCTCCTCCCCGCGGGATGCCGCCGTTTCCCCCTTCCCTTCGCCCGCCCTGTGGGGGACGGTCCGCCCCGGGCGCTCCCGCTGGGACCCCGCGCCGCACCAGCCCCGGGGTGTGGGGGGTCTCACCTTGGGCAGGTCGGCGGCGCCCCGGATCCTCTGCGCCACCCGGTCCCCATCGGGGTGGATCCTGCCCACATGCCGCCACATCCGCTCCCAGGTGGGCTCATCCACGGGCAGCCCGCCGCGGTTGACGAAGAAGGGGACGCCGCCGTCGCGAAGATCCTCCTCGCCCTCCTCCTCCTGCTGCTCTTCGTCCCGCGGCGCCGCCGCCTCTCCGGACGGGGGCTGCCTGGCCGCCGCGGCCCCGTCGCCC
>VYZR01053180.1:7873-18262 GCA_013400675.1 Oxylabes madagascariensis | reverse complement strand
TCTTCCAACTTAGTGATTCTGTGTGCGAGTCTGTGTGTCACTGTTTTGCCATTATTTTGCCATTAAATTCAAGGAAAGCTCAATTAAAGAAGAAAGACCAATAGAGGTAAAACACAAAATATGAGTAAATGTAAATAGTACTGTTTCAAATTTCAGAAATGGTTTTGTTTTGATTTGCCTGTCAATTGATGCATGGGAAGGAGGAGTTTCTTTTTCCTAGGAAAGAAATTAACTTTAAAGTTTTAAATGAGATGTGTATATCATTTGATATTCATCTGGGTATGGACAATGTACCCCCTAATTATATGGAGAATGATAATCAATTACTTATTCAAGCAGCTTTTTTAATAGTTAATCAACCATTGCCAATGGCTTTTTACTGCAATGACTTTCCTGTGTCACTGTCACAGCTTATACACGTTCCTGTTAATTGGATATTACGACTGTTGCCCTTTTTTGCGTTATACAATTTAAGTTAGTTCTACATGAAATACAGCTGAGCATGTTACAAGGGTTTTATTGAAATAATCCAGGATGAAAGTATAAGTTAATTAAGTGTTTTGCCTTCAATTACTCTTTGTATAAGTTGATTGTTCAAAGTTCTCTGCCGTGTTTACAGGAGAAGTAGATGAGAAATTCTGTACTTCAGGTTTAAGTATTTTATATTATCAGCTCCTTAGGGTGAGGACAGTCTTGTATTATGTGTTTATGAAGAAGCTCAGACTTCTAACTCATCTCAGAGATAATTATCAGTAAATTGTTATTTATACAAAGTCCAAGTATAAGGTTCATAGTTGGTCTGTGATATAAATAGGAATGTAGCCAAGCAATTAAAATATCATGAGACTTCAGTGTAGTCTATCAGATATTTGGAAGGAAGACATTATTCTTTGCATTTCAATAGAATTGGTAACTGATTTGAGATGTTACCAACATAATGGAGCTACAAATGTATAAACCCATTGAGTTTGAAGTGTGATTGATTCCTTTATTTCAAAAAGCATGCTCCTTGTTCTTTTGCTTTAATGCTGCTGTTAAATATGCCTCATGTAGGAAGGGTAGAGATATAAATTATTCTTTAATTTTCCCTGATACTGTTATATTTGGCTTTATTTAGACATTTGATATACCATAATCATATTTTATTGCAGTAAGTGTAATAATTTTATTCTTATCTTGGATTACTCTAATGTATTCCCAGGAGTACTCTACTTTGTTTTTAACTTAAAATATTAAACTGCAAAATCATAAAGGCTGGGAATATAATTTCATTATAGCTGTGAACTTTCCCCGACACAACAGGTTGTTGATCCACAATTTGACAGTTTGACATAGATGCAAAACTACTATCAAAGGACCAAAGGTATTTCAAGAAGTATGTGGAAGAAGAGTGTCTGGAGAAGGCACCTGTGTGCCTGGTGCTAGCTGCTGAGGCAGGGTGTCTGTATCATGCCCAGTCCTGGTGGGAATGAGAGGCGTGTGTGCATTCACCAGTAAATTCAAGCTGGGACAGGGTATCAGTCAGACAGGGCTGTGCTGGTACTCGCAGGAGGAACTGCAAGTGTGCAGTGCCTGAGGGACAGCTCTGTGTGTGTGTTCGCAGTCAGCACCAAGCTGGACCAGCGGGCAAGCAGGGGACCCATGGGGCAGTTAAAGTGGCCTGGGATCCAAGCAGGGGGGCAGGGACAACAGAGGGGCTGTGGTGATGCTGGAAGGATCTGCAAACAGTTATGTACTTGTGACCACAGAGAGTGGGAGTGTTTGTGTGCCACCGGGACTGGCCCGTTCTCTGCATGCTAAAGAGAAGGAGGGGACCTGGCTCCCTGTGTTTATGCTGTATGTGAGTCCGGCGTGTGGCAGTATGTGTGATCAGCCACGCCAGTGTCCTCTGTGTCTGTGTGTCTCTGCGTTTCTGCCTCTGGGACATGTGCCCTCTCTTGCTACTGGTTGAAGGAGCAGCTGGGAGAGCAGCAGCTGCATCCCTCAGTGTGAGCAGAGACCCTGAATCCTGGGCACTGGCCTGGGCTGCAGCAGCTGCACAGCAGAAAACTGAGCTGCAGCAGCTGGAGCTGGAGATCACATTTCTTATGTCATTTAAGAGTGTTACCGCAACACCTGTTGCCATGGCTTTTCTGCATTAAAAGATTAATGGCTGTGAGAAGGCAGGTTCCTAAGTCCAGTGACAAAACAGTCTATTTCTGCTAAAACCTGAGAACTGACATACACAGACACAGGCTGGGACTGCAGGGCAGATTAATGTCACAGGCCATCCTCAGAAAAGTCACTTTCTTACAGATGTTGGTGATACAATAATTTCCAAGGATACTATCAAGAAGCATCAACAATTTCCTTAACTAACATAATAGTAACACAGCTCCAGAGTATAAGTTGATAAGAATCTCAGAAACAATCAAAATCAGAGTTCAGACAGCACAGAAAAGAACAGACATTGTCAACTAAAAAACTCTTTTGAAACTCTAGGAACAAATGAGATTAACTGTTGTTATTTGTGTTGTAGGAAAAGATACTGATTTTCTCAGAGATCTGATTCAGATCTCAGTTGAAACTTCTTTTTTCAGTTTTAATTTCATTGTTTGCATGTGAATAAAACAATCATTTTTGACGAAGGTGCTTTTCAGGGAAATTTATATTTTTGATTTTTCGTTGCAAATGATACATGATTCAGTCATTAAAGCAAAAATGTACTTTTGAATTACATGGCCCAGTAACTTCATCTTGGTTGAAGGAAATATTTCATGAAGTTTTCCTGGTTTTTAATTTAAAGACAGAAAGCCAAAGTAATGAGCTTATTTGCTTTGGCAGCTTGTCCCAACAGTTCACCCCCGTTGGTGTTAGGAAGTTCTCTTCTCGCTGAACCTTTATCTGGCTTCAGCTCCTAATTTTTTATTATTTTTATTACTTTCTCCACTACAGTGGCATGCTCTTCACCACTTGCAATTCTCTATCCATGAAGATACCTCTACACTATAAGTAAGAAAACTTTCAATGTTCTTTCAGTTTGTGGGTCGTGAGGGAGGGGTTTCCCCAGTTTAAAACAAGGCATTCTGCATTCTGTAATTTTTCACACTTCTGACTTACTGCAGTTTTTTGAAAACCTGATATCCAAACTTACACATACTGTAAGTATGTGTAAGAACTGTAAACAGTTCTCCAGTCTTTCACAGAATGAAAAACAAAAACCCAAAACCCCCTTAACTTCAGAGATGAAGATAAAGTTTTCTTATTCCTGTGTCCCATAAAATAATTAAGCTTTCTCATTCAACATCACTGCAACCTCAGTCACTCACTTATTATTGAGAAAGTTCCTTTTCCAATCCCCAGGTGTCTTTAGCAGGTGAACTTGTCTCACAAGTAAAGCAGGGATTGTATGTCTAAAATTTGGAGAAGCCTCTGGGAAAATACATCAGAGGAAGAGCAAGCACCACACAGGCACAGTGATGAATAAGGAGAAAATAAGTGAGAAAGAGTCCTTCAGAGACAAAAGGGAGAGGAGGAAGAAGAGGAGGAGAAGGAGGAGGAGAAGTTCAGGAGAGGCTGCAAGCCTGGAGCAGGAATCACCATCAGCCCTGTAAATTCAGGATTTATTTGCTTTCCACTGTCACCAACAAACATGGTGCTGTTCAGATGCTAAATAGCCCCCTCTTTTTTCCAAGTGCTGACTGAAGGAAGCTAATCTTTAAGTATGTCAGAATTAGAAAGGTCTCAGAAGAGGAAAGTAGCTAAATTTGACCCAACAGTTTCTCAAAAAGAAGGGAGTGAAAAATCTGGAACAGGTTGTGAAATGAAACAAAGGACCCATGAGGCATAATAATAATAACAAGAACATAACATTTTAAAATAAATATTGATCTAGAAGAGGCTGATAGAGAAGATCTGTTCCACGTGTCTTTGAATGTATGAGGAGGATATTTAATAGTTACAAAATGACAATTTCAAAGCAACTAAAAAATCAAAACAAATAAACAAAACAAACAAACAAACCCCAACAACTGTTTCTATAAGAGGTAGAGTGCAGAATACTTTGACAGGGCCAGATAAATCCATATTCCTCCTGTGAAAAAATGTCGCAAATTTCCTGTTGAAAATATGGAATTCATCACTAAAAATAATGTCATGGAAACATGATGGTCCTTGTAACTGGTCTATTACAGAAGTGGTCCCACTGGTGGGTGGAGATATCAAATTAGAGATCACTTATTATTTTTCACATCTCTAATTGGAATCTAGCAGCTTAAATAGTTTTAAGGCATAAAAAGCAATANAAACCCCAACAACTGTTTCTATAAGAGGTAGAGTGCAGAATACTTTGACAGGGCCAGATAAATCCATATTGCTCCTGTGAAAAAATGTCGCAAATTTCCTGTTGAAAATATGGAATTCATCACTAAAAATAATGTCATGGAAACATGATGGTCCTTGTAACTGGTCTATTACAGAAGTGGTCCCACTGGTGGGTGGAGATATCAAATTAGAGATCACTTATTATTTTTCACATCTCTAATTGGAATCTAGCAGCTTAAATAGTTTTAAGGCATAAAAAGCAATAAAAAGCCTCCTATAAGGAGTCAGATAATTTTGCACTTTCAAAGGCTCAGTAAGGCATCTTCTTTCCACGGTGACATACATTTCTACTACACTTCCTTTTTTCTCTTCTCTGTGAATCATTTAACTTCAATTATAAACTGACAAAATGAGGGTTATCAAACAGAGCAGGGATACAATATTAGGTTCCTAATCTATTGATACAAAGCCTTTGATGAGTACAGAAGAAAACCTGGATGTGATCTTTCCTTAAGCATTTTCTCAGTCACTTAAAAGCTGAGGCAGAACTGCCCTTCACGGTTGTCGCAACAAGGTTAAGAAGCATTACGTACTACTCTATATTTTCCATACTTTCTGGTTGTTCATTTATATAAGGTTGTAAATACATATTGAACCATTTCAATCTGTTTTGTATCATTTGATTTTGTGCTTTATTACAGGAAGAAAGGGACTGCTAATATATTCATATTGCACTAATACCTGGGAACAATCAACCATATAACTCAGTCATTACACACCATAATAAATATTAATGTAATTTCAAAAGGGAAGAAATAAATCTCTCTGACTAATATTTCTCTAAGATGCATAGAAATTTCTGGTGTCAGTATGTGCATCTCCAACCTGACTAAAATCTATCTTTATTGGATGAATAGGCAATCTGAACTGTTATGCAAATATGACCTTCAAGAAAGTTGAGATAGGGAAAAAAAAGAAAAAACAAAAAGAAAAAAAACAAACAAACAACAAAAAAAAAAAACTTTGTCCAGAATTATCTTGTAGATGCTCTTAATTCTAAATTAGAGACAAGAATTATCTTTTAGATATCTCTGAATTCTAACTGAAGGACCAATTATGCATTAAGATCTAAAGTTTAACAAAAAACCTATTTGTGCTATTTTTAATATAAAATGTGAACTGCAAATTTTCTTTCTGAGACTTAGATTCTGGGAACAAATTTGGGAACACACGGANCAACAAGGTTAAGAAGCATTACGTACTACTCTATATTTTCCATACTTTCTGGTTGTTCATTTATATAAGGTTGTAAATACATATTGAACCATTTCAATCTGTTTTGTATCATTTGATTTTGTGCTTTATTACAGGAAGAAAGGGACTGCTAATATATTCATATTGCACTAATACCTGGGAACAATCAACCATATAACTCAGTCATTACACACCATAATAAATATTAATGTAATTTCAAAAGGGAAGAAATAAATCTCTCTGACTAATATTTCTCTAAGATGCATAGAAATTTCTGGTGTCAGTATGTGCATCTCCAACCTGACTAAAATCTATCTTTATTGGATGAATAGGCAATCTGAACTGTTATGCAAATATGACCTTCAAGAAAGTTGAGATAGGGAAAAAAAAGAAAAAACAAAAAGAAAAAAAACAAACAAACAACAAAAAAAAAAAACTTTGTCCAGAATTATCTTGTAGATGCTCTTAATTCTAAATTAGAGACAAGAATTATCTTTTAGATATCTCTGAATTCTAACTGAAGGACCAATTATGCATTAAGATCTAAAGTTTAACAAAAAACCTATTTGTGCTATTTTTAATATAAAATGTGAACTTCAAATTTTCTTTCTGAGACTTAGATTCTGGGAACACATTTGGGAACACACGGAGTGTGATGGTTTAATCTGCTTTAGAGTTAATTTTCTTTCCAGTGGCTGGTGTGGGGCAGTGTTTTGGATTTGTGTTGATAACACAGAGGTGTTTTTGTTATTGCTGAGCAGGGCCTAAACAGAGCCAAGGCCTTTTCTGCTCCTCATATGGCCACACTGGGGAGGAAGTTGGGGATCAGGGGAGGTTGGGAAGAGACACATCCAGGACAGGTGACCCAAACTGACCAAAGGGACATTCCAGACCATGTGACATCATGCTCAGCATATAAAGTGAGGGGAGGAAAGGGGGGGACATTTTCAGTGATGCTGTTTTTCTTCCCAAGTAACCATTACCTGTGATGGGGCCCTGCTCTCCTGGAGATGGCTGAACACCTGCCTGCTCATGGGAGGCAGGGAATTTTCTCCCTGCTTTGATTTGCTTGTGTGCTTGGCTTTTGCTTTCCCCTATTAAACTGTCTTTATCTCAACCCATGAGTTTTCCAGCTTTTACCCTTCTGAGTCTCTCCCTGATTCCACTGGTGGGGGAGTGAGCGGCCGCATGGGGCTTGGCTGCTGGTTCAGGTTAAACCATGACACTTAATACCAAACAGTATCCAATGGTTTGCAAGCTCTATTATCCAAAGACTGATACTTCAGTAGAATAGTCCTATCTGATAGAGAACCATTTTGTTTTTATTTTACAATCTGCACAAACTGTACATTGCTTGCTAAGATTCTGCAAGCAAAATCCATGCTATGTTAGCTGAAGATAGAACATTCCTACTCAGGCAAATATATGAAACGTATGAGATAAACACTGAATTAAGGACATTCCTACAATTCTAGCAGTTTCCAAGAATGTGATTCATCGACAAGTTATAAGGCACCTGTAGTAACTGCTGCTCTTGGCAAAATGCAATACAGCTCTGAGGCGAGTTTATGTTCACACACACCAGGGTATGGATGTGAGAGTTACTGAGCTCCATTCATCTCCCTCTTTAAGAAATGCTTTTACCTCAGTTATGTCTCATATGCATCAACCCAGCATTTGAGGGCTATAAATATCCATTCTGAAGATTATCAGTGCCTGTAGCCTCAGATTCAATAATCTTCTTTTTTTCTGCAGACAAATTATTAGTCTGTGGCTAAGTCTGCCTAGTTTGACCCCAAGTTAAGCTAAGCAAACACATCCAAAAGATGGGGAAAAGTGCTGGACACCGATTGAGAAGTTGCCAAATGTGACAAACAACAGTGTGAGAAGCTGAAAAAAAGATAAAGAAAACTGCATGAATTTCACAGGTAGTGTCCTAGGGTGACTTTATGATGCTTGTATCCCTAATCTTCTGTTCTGCTTGTGCTGGATATTTAGTTCTGCACCTTTAAGACTGGTTCCAAGAGTGTAACATCGGGCAACAGTGTGTCCCTGAGAGCGAGCAGTGCCTTCCGACCCGGAGCACTCTGCGAGAAAAGGGCTGACAATAAAGGTGAGGAGACGGGATCTCGTTTGGAAATCCAAATGCTGTTTATTATCTCATGTGCATCATTGGTACAGCCTTGAATGTGTTCCAGGGACAAGAGCCAAAATGGGGCTGAGGGCACAGGGTTATAAATGAGACAAATGGGGTGGCTCTGAGGGTCAGGGTCCAATAGGGATAGGGAAAAGTGGTGCAGAGGGATAAATACAAACCGGGACGACTAATGGGGTCACAGGGGTGGAACACTGGAAAAATTAACCCAATGGGGTTCAAGGGAAGGAAGAAGAATATTCTGGGAGGGGATGCATATATGGTGAATGGTGCTGAACAGGGTGACATAAACTTAACAAACCAATGAAACAACAAAACCGAAGAAATATTAACGTGTGGTTGCAAAGGCCCGTGGGAGGAAGNGGGGAGGGGCCATTTGAATCTGCTTTCTAGAGGGATCCCTTGGAAGTTTCCTCCCAGATTTGCCCTCAATCAGAAAAGATGGTTAATGATAGAATCATAGAACAGTTTGGGCTTGAAGGAACCTTAAAGGTCATCTAGTTCCAAACCCCATGCCATGGACAAGGACACCTTCCACTAGACTAGGTTTCTCAAATCTCCATCCAACCTGGCCCTGAACACTTCCAGGGATGGAGTATCCACAGCTCCTCTTGGCAACGTGTGCCAGTGCCTCACCACCCTCACTGTGAATAATTTCTTCCTAATATCTAATTTAAATTTACCCTCCTTCATCTTAAAGCCATTCCCTGACAGGCAGATCTGACAGGCAGATCACGGTACCACTGTGCTGATCATGGTGTAAAATGCAGAGCTCCAGTATTTCAGAGCCCATGTGTCCATGCCTTCATAACATAGTTATTTTCTTCTTTTCTTCAGGATTTAAGTTGAATGAGGTTACTTAATTCTGAGCAATGGATCATGCATTAAAGTTAACCATCTAAGCTGACCTAGTTGCATCTTTGCTCTGTAGGGAGTGGAGTACACAAGAACCAAAAAGCAATCCATCCAAGATAATACAACCAATACAGAGGCAATAAATCAACTGAATGTTTTTCTTTCCTTGTACCTATCAGAATTATGGACACAATGGTATGTAGGAAGAAACTAGGCTGTTTGCATATGGGTGTGTATATACAAATATATTTACAGATAATATACCCCCTCTTCGGTACTTCATACTGAATCCATTTCTTCTTTTTTGTTATATAAAATATATGGACACCAGTCTTCATGAAACACATAATAAATATTATTCATTGGAGGTCACAGTCAAGTTTAAAGTTCTTTTCCTTCAAGTTTTGTGTTAAAATCAATTTAATTATATAGATACTACTGCTACTACTATGCTTGGATTATACATCACATTTCAGGTCATATTCATGGAGCAACTGTGTTGCAAGGCATTAGCCTCAAACTGCAGCAGCTGCTTAAAGCTGAGAAGTTATGATGAAAATTGTTATGGGATTACTTTTCCTTCTGACTGCCCCCAACAAGTCTCTGTAATTTATTTGCAAATCACTGTCATGTTCCTTGTCTTGAGACTGGAAATTCTGCCAGCTACTCATCAATTTGTCTAATAATATCAGAAACTTTCTGCAGCCCTATATTTGCTCTCATATAAAGACTGCATGGAGACAGCAATTGCTCAGAGGCTGATTTTTAGGGTGGCTCCACTTCCTTACAACAAGAACTTCGGACTACTTTTGTGTGTACTGTACATAAAAAAGTTAAGAATATAAAGAATCACTTGTACCTTAGAGACAACAGGTGACCAGTGATTCCTGATGTATTGAAACAAAGTTCAAAAATTATTCTCAATGTCATTGCAGACAATAACTTTTCTTTTAGTGCAGTGGAAAGAAAGTAGAGATCAGACCATTTGTGATCTCCATTTGGCCTTGGAATAATTCCTGCTTTTTTTTTACAGTAAGGAAGACCCAAAAATGACAGTATGCTAAGAATTGTGAAACTGGAAGTGTTTTAAGTGACTGAATTGTAGCAAGAGATCTCTGTTAATCTCTTACTCAAAAAGATAACTTTCATTCTGCATTAATGAGCACTCTCATGCACTGTCTATGATTTCTGGTCCACCAACAAAAGAACTGGAAGTACAAGTAATTTTAAAGTTATATACTTTTCTTTCTGCAATTTCAGTAGTAATCAAACTTATCTCTTAGCCTTGAGCAAACAACATTGACCCCAGCAGCATTTTAAATGAACCCTACAGTAAATATAAGAACATAATTACAGTAAAATAACAACTTTACAATAACATAAACTTCAGAGTTTTGCTGTCCAAGCCCTACTGTGCTATCCGTATCTATCTTCATTAGTCTGAAAATCTCCTTGCAACATCAAGGACAGCTTAGGAGAGGGAGGATACTAAATCATTTACAATATTACAAAAATGGCATATTATGGCACTGTGCCTTTGAACACATAAAAGATCCTGGGAAGAATTTTAGACATGGGTGTCTGTGTATATAAAGACAGAGGTTTAATTTTAACTGTGTGATTACAATATTTTCCTGGACACTAGAGTTCTATAGTGTAGAATGATAAAAGCAACAAAATATTGGTTAGGTCTAACTGTAAAGGAATATATTTGAGATATGTGAATTTTGTAGTCTGGAAGAACTTGCATTCTGTTTTATCTGAATACTACTAGAAATAATGAAAAAACTAAAATGAGCTCTCTTCATTGCCTGGAATCAGTA
>VYZR01053178.1:40566-64825 GCA_013400675.1 Oxylabes madagascariensis | reverse complement strand
GTTATTCCAACTTCCTTCCTCTCCTTTTTGTTTATTTGAACATCATCTGCTAATGTTAGACTCTCAGATTTCAACATTGAAATTACAGCAGTTATCAGATGCTACTTAATCCTACTATTCATTGTCATGAGTTTCATTCCATATTGCTTAGGACAACATGTGCAAGAAGTTTGGTGGCTAAAATCCTAGTCTTAGAGGTGATCCTAAAACTTCTTCCTAGTGTTGTCATCAAGGATAAAGATCAAAATGACCAAGCACACAACATTGATTGATATTTGTAATTGTTTCTAATAATCACATGGCCAAGCCAATTATGGGATCAGGTAGGTGACCAAGGAAAGGTAGAAAGAGAGTTTAATGTAAGTGTAAAGACACTTTACTAAAATACTTCTGATGACCAGAAACTAAAAATCCAGACTTAATACAAAATGCTTTTGCAAATCCCCTAAGTTTCTATGTGTCTAAATATTGCTCAGACCAGAAAATTGTGTTCTTCATAGTTTTGCTGAAAAGAAATAGATGTTAAATACATTACGAAGAACTTTTAGATAAATTTTAAATATGTTTGAGTAGAACTGCCAATAGTTCAGTGCCAGGCTCAATATCTCTAATTTCTGCAGGAATCTGGGTCCCAGTTCTGAACCTTCCATGGAAGATATTTGATTTAAAGTTTAGAAGGTGCCTATGTGATTTAGGAGTATGATCATCACCTTTTACAAAGACATCTGCAGATGTTCTATTTCCAGTGACCAAGCCTCCTCTTGGTTCACCAAGAGGCATAAGGCTTTTGCCTGGCCACTAGTTCAAGTGAAAGAAGACAAAGTGAGAAGAGAAAGTGAGAATTCCAAAAGCAAGTGAAATCTAGTTAAAAAAAAAAAAAAAAGAAAAGAAGAGTTACACTTAAAAAATCCCATAAAATTTAAAAGTTCCTGGACAACAATACCTTTGTTATCACTTAGAAACTAATGTATGACCAGTCATGGACCTTAAGGAAACTTAGATTTTTAGGTATAAATTAGAGGAACAAAAAGAGGCAAAACAGAGGAATCCTTGTGACTTTGGTAGTGTGAGATTTCACT
This sequence comes from Oxylabes madagascariensis, assembly GCA_013400675.1. Classification (NCBI taxonomy): domain Eukaryota; kingdom Metazoa; phylum Chordata; class Aves; order Passeriformes; family Timaliidae; genus Oxylabes; species Oxylabes madagascariensis. Next base: position 63,746 of record VYZR01053178.1, on the reverse strand, counting down.
CAGTAAAGTGAGGTCAGTGCTGTCACCTCAGCCAGCACTTTTACCCCACTGACTGTCACAGGTTGGGTTTTCCAGAGGGAGAGAAGGGAACGTTTCCACTCACCAAAGGGAGTGAACTTGACTTGGCGTGGATATTTCTGCTCTGGAAAGCAGAGGCATCAATTCAGTTTCTTGTGTAACACAAAGTGCTAAAACATCCATTTCCACAAACCCCGAAATACGGGAAAGTTTTTAATTAGGTGGGCTGAACCAGAAGCAAGAATGTCAGTGTAAGGACATGTCCAGCTTTGAGACTCCTTGCTCTCAGCCAGTACTGGCCCAGGTTGTGGTGCAGGCCAAAAAGAGACTTGAAATCTGCTGTATCTTAGAGCAGAGGAGAGAGAGGATCCTTGTGCTTCCACGCACGCACCATGAAGGACACAGGGAGATGGAAGCACAGATGCATTTTCAAATGGGAAAACATAGTTTGAATATATTTCTCAAAATTTGATTTTTTAATATCTAGTTATCATCTGCTCTGCAGCATTTCACCCTGGTCTGCAAGTTTCCCCTTGCACAGCAAGTGTAGCAGGTCAGCATTCAGAGCAATGGCTATGGCCAATGTATGGCAGATAACCAAACTGCTGTATTTTGGGATGCAGGTTCCCTGACAGCAGCAGCTGTAGATCACATTACTTAAACGCAGGTCACTTCACAGGTACACATTTTATATCTTTCTGTGCAAAATTCAAAGTGATACCGACAGTGCTGTTTAAGGTTCCTGTGCTGAGTCATTTCAAAAACTGGTTTTTCATTGAGGACATCCCTAGCTCCCCCTTGTATGTTCTAAACTTCCAGATTTGTAGCCGAATTCCCAGACTTTGCAGTCACTGACTATGCAGCAGTCCCCTGTACAGGGTTCCCTGTCTTACTGTGTTGCCAGGAGCGCCATTAGGGTTTGTCCAGCTGTGCACTACACTGGGATGGAGCCCTTGTCTGTGTGGCTGCATCCTTTCACTCAAAATACACACGCCGTCCCAGAGTGGAAATGATGGAAGTACTGCTGTCCTTCCATTCCAGGGGTAAGCTGCTTGATAAAGCACACATGGCAATATTCCTTCACCACCTATGCACAGGATAGCCCTAGCCCAGGCAGTGGGATGTAAAAGCACAACTTTATGATTTCAGCAAGAGTTTCTGCAGCTTGCATTAACACCCACCTGATATTTCTTACACAGGCTTTTTACTGTGCAGTGCTTGGTTAATTTTACTGCTAAATCATTTTAATACACACATAGCAGGCATTGTACAGCTCAGAAGAAATGGATTGATACAGAAAATGTTTAACAGTCATACATCTTTAAATATTTAATATGTGCTAGTGAGAACTGTCATTTCAGAAGAAGTCAGCCTAGAGATATGCTCAAAGATAAAGGATGCTTCAAGTCAAAGATCAACTTCTGACTATTTTCAACTGCTCTTTGTTTATATAAAGAACCACTTTTCTTAAGAGGCCAAAGACATTTTTAGCACACGCTAGAAGGCTGAAAAGCTAGCTGTTCTCCTGGTGGGCATGTCAGCAATGAATACTAGATTGAGGAAACCAAAGGGAAATAGGAAAGATGGCAAAAAATTTCACAGAAGATTTACAGTGAGTCCCAAATGAGGAACTTTCCAGGGACAAGAGCAGGAAACCAATCCCATTTATCTGACCTGGAATAAATGTTACAAGGCTGCCACCATATGGCAACGAGTCTTTTTCCCCCCCCACTCCTTATAGATTCCACGGGAAAATAACACTGCTGGTCAGGCTTGTTCCTTTTCTTCTGGAAAGCACTGGTAAAAATATCACAGCCTGCTCCCTTTAAAATTAAAACCTGGATTTTCCTAATCTGCGCTTTATGAAATCGTATTTGGCCTCACAAAAGATTGGTAAATCTTTCCAGACCAAGCTGTGTAAACAATCCTATATTTAGTGTGTAAACAATCCTATATTTAAAAGTACTTTAGGTAAGTGTATAAATCAGAGTCACATCATATTCTGAGTTGGAAGGAATCCACAAGGATCATCAAGTCCAGCTCTTAAGTGAAAGGCCTCTGTGGGCATTGAACACTTGACCTTAGCAACAGCTCTACCCAAATGAGCTGATAACATCTTATATATATATGTATATAGACTTGCATTATGTATATAAATATGTTATTTATTACATATTTAATACATACATGCATACATATACACAAATGTACACGATCTAAATTAATCAAAGTTTGGTATTTATTAGAAGTAAATGTTTCCATAGTTTCAGAAATGGAACCAACATTCTAATCCTGAAAAAACAATATTACCTTTTCATCAGGTGTAGGGGAGAACATTTTTTCTTCCATAGGATGCCTTGAATAGTCATAAGGATAGGTCACAACCAGCTCACCCCCATGGAGGCTGGCAGAAAGTACAAATGGGATAGACCTCAACCACTTCATGACTGCTTTTGTCTCAGGGGCCACCTGAAATCCAGGAGAGAAGAAAAAAAAAAAAGCTGTGACTAGCCATGTAAATCCAAAGGGTTTTGATCCTGGGCAGGATGAAGCCCAGTGGAGAACAGACTGTGTCGGAAAAAATGTTGAAGCTCTTTGGCTCTTCCAGCCCAAAAGTTACTGGGGGCAGAAAATCTGTTTTCTCCAGGGAATGGATGATACACATCATTCACTGTGGAAAAACTGGAACAAAAAAAGAAAGAGAAAATTTGACAGAAGAAGAAACTTTGCATTACAGCAACATTTTCAGACGATGATGGCAGTATTTTAGGCTGGAACACTTGTGAAATTTTGTCACTACTTACCTAACTCCCTATATAATTTCATGTCTGAATCAGCAGGATTGACTTTGAATGGATAAACTGGAATAGGGGGATAAATTTGCAATTCTCATCACCTGTTGAAAATGCATGTGCTATCCTTAGGTCCAGGTTAATCTATAAATAAATGAAAACTAATGCGTATAAAGCACAGCAATGCCTGTGGTTTACCTGCAGCGAACTGTGGCAGATAAGTCACCAAATTTAGGGGTTTTTGACAGTCCCTCCTCAGTAACAGCGGCCGAGGGAGAGGGCAGCAGACTCCAAGAGATGTTCAGGCACCCGAATGCAGGAGGCTCCTTCACCCCGTTTCTGAGGAGTAATTTGCGGGACCGGCTGCCGTGTGAGTTCATTTCAGGGATAACAGTGGCATCTGGTGGCCGCTCCCTGCAAGCCCAGACTCCGCCAGTGCCCCCGGAGAGCTGAGGTTCTTTTCCTTGCAGCTGGGGGAAGTTACCTGGGGAAAACCTGAGGAGGGCAGAGGCTGCTCATCTGGACCCTGCCCAACTGCAGATATGCAGGTTTTGTAAAAACGAGAAATATCTGTTATGATGAACTTAATCCAGGATCTATTTAGGACTGCTTTAGGGATTGCTTATCACCCTTTGCCTTGACTCCACCAGCTGTCATAAAACCAGGCAGCCAGGGCTCCAGAGCGCCCAGTGACTAACAGAGTGCAGGGAAAAACATCCAGAACAAAAAAGAAAAAAACTACCAAAACAACCAAATAAAGCCCCTAAAGACCTATATATTTGTGATTCAACAAGAGTAACTCCTGTTTTCTTTGGATCACTCCCTAATCTGCTATTGTTAAAAAAACCTTCAGGGATCCACAAACCAGGTGTGGAGCAGAGAAGAATGCTGTGAAGGTGCACTATGGATGTATTATATCTCCATCAACGAGGCAGAAAGCCAAGGAAAAAGCCATGTCTAAACATGGTTTTACCTGGAATGATTTAAGAAGACTTGCCCTATCTGCTCCTGACCTAAGCAGGAGACTACCTCCCTCTAGATGCTGTAGTTTTTAACTGAGTCCTTCTAGCTTTTGGGTTTCCTTAAAATGCCCTTCTGTAGGTATTGATCTGAACTAGTGCCTTTAGCCACTATAAGTGTGAAAGGCTGTATCTTGCACTAGGGAAGAAATGGGACCCTAAATCTCCCACTGCTGCAAGGTGAATCATTAAATCAATGGTTTGTGATTAGTATATGAACAAAAGCCAGTTTGTGCCACTGATCCCCAGGAGAAACAGGTCAGGTTCATTTTGTCTATCAGCCCAGTGGCAGTCTCCGAATCTGCGTCACAACCCTTTCAATTTTGGCATTTTAAAGAGAAAATTTAAGAAATGGGATGTAACAGATAAAGTCAGATCAACTAAAGAACACACAGAATGCACTTTGCACACCAGAAACCTAATCAAGGGGTTTTTACATAATAAGGAAGATTAAACACAGAGTTTCCAGGAAGAGCATGACATGAAAAAAAAAAGGCAGATAAAGGGCATTACAAAAGGAAAGGACATTTTGCAGTCTCACACAAACACTCACACAATGCAGAAGTGGGAGAAGAAAGCAGCCCCCAGGCTTCCTGACAAGAGACATGGCAATGTCCAAAGAATGCTATCTGCCCAAAAGTATTTGTTTTTCTGGCCTTTGTACAGTGTCCTGGGATGATCTGATCATGATCTTTATCCCACTAGTGCCTGGAACTGAACCAGCCACTTCCACCTGGACCCTGGAAGTGCATCCTTTGAGCCCATCTGTTCTGAAGAGAAGACCCCAGATGGCTTGTAAGGGGCTGTAAGTTTTGCTGCCTGCCCCATGGATTGGGCAGTTTGGGAGTTTTTCAGGGTGATTGAGCACCTGGAACGAGCTCACACCTTCCAAGTCCATAGCACCAACACTTCTGAGGAGGTTGCTGCTCCAAAATCCCATCAGCTCCAATCCCTGCCCTACTGCAGCTGCCCCAGCTCCGGCTGCCCACTCAGAGAGGCCATGCCTGACATCAACCCTGCTTTCAAACAGCAGCCCTGGGCCTTGATAAGATTTTTAAGTTGCTTCTGCAATTCAGTGGACTAGAGTAAAACGCACAGTTTTATTTGAGAGCTCCCGATTTCAGTCCTTCATCCTGAGCAGCCAACTGGCTAAGCAGATACCTGCATAAGCCCCAAGACAGTGCTGTCTCACAGAGCCAGTGTCTTACTGAAGTGAATGGCGTGAAAAACCAGGAGCTTCAATGTTGTTATTTTTTTCCTAATAACATTTCAGTGACATCAGTGATTTAAGTTTTGAAATGAGCATATTCTGGTTCAGCTCCACCGGATGATAGCAGATGTTATCTATGCCGCTCTGGCCTTCCACTTTTCCTTTAATGTGGGTTTTGTGGAGCTTAATTTTTTTTTCACCAGGGCTTTTGCTTTTAAATTAGATGAGATCAATTTTAAAGTACCCATCTCACAAGAACAATTCAGAACACAACTAGAAAAGAGAAATTATTTCTGCATGAGTACAGAGAAGGGCCACTACCCTTTTTAAACCTGAATCTCATTTCTGTCGATTATACTCCAATTAGTCACTGTCTCCATGGCTTTCAAAGTTTTCTTTTTTCCCTTTTAAAAGCAGCCAGAGTAATTTTCTTAGAGTATGCCAGCCTCCACTCGCATAGACTTCCAAATTCTGTTTGAACCAAGACAATTGAACTGACTATATTTCAGATGAAGCCTGAAGTCTGTCTGTCTGAGCCCTCAGACCACTTTTTACAATAATTCATAAAAGGGGGGAACAAAACATGCTTTATGAAGCCAGGCTTTCAGGGAGCAGGAGCTCTGGCTGAGAGCTCGCTTTCTGCTTCCTGATCTTTATACAATGCCCTAAAACACTCAGGTAATTACTTTAATAAGGCAGGTAACAAACAAGTAAATGAAAGGGGAGAGGCTGATGTTGAAACATTCAGCCTAATGCTCCTGCATGCACAAAGCACCACTGTAAGAGCCATAGGTTCATCTGCCTGACAAAACTGATTTGGCAGTCCCGTGGTACCACCAGCAGAGGAGACACAAGGCTGTGAGATCCCTTACTGAAGGTTTGTAAACCATAGGAAACTAGTCAGCAAGGAGATTCTGTGGTGCCACCAAGGCCACAGGCCCACCGATTCCCTCATTTACGCTGTAAAGCATATGATTTGGAGAGTTTTTGAGTTTTGTTAATGTGAGGACCAGCTTTGTGGCCAGGAGAGCACCTAGAAGTTCCCTAAGATTTGGTGCTCTCATCCATACCTTGGATGGCCAGCTTAATTCTTCTTTAAAAACAAGAAAATGTTTACAGGAGAAGTGATGTATTTGTAACCCCAGGTATGCACCACTGAAGCAGAGCTCAGGCAGGGTGGTGGCTGTGTGCCAAGGTTTCCTGGTCCCTTGTCTGTGACAGATAACCCAGGGTGATGCTGCAGCTGGGGCAGAGCTGCGGTAGTAGCTGGGAGAGCAATGTTAGGCTGCCTCCACCCATCCCTCTATAAACTGCTGTGATGTTACACAGGCTTTAAAAAGCTAAATACATGGTTGTAAAAATGACTTCTGCAAGTGGCTGCCTGCCACTGACCTCTCACAGGTCAGCAGAAGAACCAGGGCAGAAGCAGGACTTGGAGAGAGGGAGGAGGTTAGAGCTGGGAAATCCAGAGTTACAGGGACTCCAGGCTGCACAGTGTGAGACAAGCTCACAGTTTGCACCGGGCACTGGCAAAAAGATGGGGGTCAAAGAAATGTTTGTCCTTCCTCAGTGTTGCCAGGGTCCTCAACCCGGCACCTCTGGACACAGAGAGAGAGTGAGCACATGGCTGGAGGGAGATCTCCACCCTTTCCTTCCCATGTTGGAGCAGGGAATGTGTGATGAACTGACCACAGCCCCCATTCCCAGTCCCTCTACACCACAGGGGGGAAGCAGGTATAGAATTCAGGTGCAAAATTAAGCCTGGGAAGAAGGCACAGGTGGAGGGAAAGTGTTTTTAAGATTTTTTGTTACTCTACTCTGATTTGATTCATAATAAATAAAATGGATATAAACAATTTTCCTCGAGTCTATTTTGCTTCTGATGTTAATTAGTGACCAATCTCTCCCTGTCTTCATATTGACCCATGAGCTTTTAGTTGTATTTTCTGTCCCCTGTTCAGCTCAGCAGGGGAGCGATAGAGTGGCTTTGGTGGGCATCCAACTGGGGAAACTCACCACAGGGGTGAATCAAAATTTCTCTGACTGTTCTCCTAAAATCCTTTTTTTTCCCCTCCCAACTATTTTCATTTGGCCTCAGGCTCTGCTCCACAGCTCTCAACTCTTCTTTACCATCTGAGGCTCTAAACTCTGCATTTACCAGCTCACTTTTATCTGTTATTATTCATCAAAAGTTGAAAACTTCTAAGCTTGTGACCTTATAACCATGCAGAAATTCAGTGCCATCAGCTGGGATCTGTGATTACATGCAAAAATAGAATAAACTACTTGAGCTGAGTTATAGCAGAAATCAGTGGTCTAATACACTGCATTACTGAGCCACTTACAGCCTTGCATCTTCATAGGCACATTATTCTGAGGAAGTGAGGTGCTTTTATGTAGATTTTACTGCTGTGAAATGGGGTACTAGAACACTGGGGCAGCATCAGGGATGCCTTTGGGATTTAGACCTGGCTTTACATAAGACCACCTGTAGCAGAGTATGAAGTATCATATCTGAAGTATGATCTCAAATCTTCTGCTAACACCAGATGCTGAAACAATCCTGTTCCCCACCTGTCTGAAGTTTTGTGCCAGATAAATACTGAATCCAAATATAATTAGTTTAAAAGTAGAAGAAAAGCAGAGCTCCCAATATCTGAATTACTGATTTAGCTTCCTGTGATTGCCCTTTCAAGGGCAGCTAAGGTCCACTTAGAGTTTAGAGCTGTTCTGGGGGCTGCTGGGCTGCCAGCAACACAGGTAGGGCTGAGCTTTGCATTCCTGACATAACATTACACAGAGCTTAGTGATGAGTGTGAGATCATGTAGGGCTGCTTCCATCCTGCTCCCACCCTGCAGTAGCAACCTTCCCTTCCAGCACCTCTGCAGCTGGACAGGCTCTTTCCACTGCTCTCTATGGCTACAGTCATTTATAAACATCCTCTCTTAATGGAAGAGGATACCACACAGCTTTACATGCAGCCTTTGTACATTTTCCATGGCAGAAACTCCTACTGCATCAAACCTGTGCAGGGCTTGGTGCAATGACAACCAAATCCATAAAGGCTTTAACAGGCACCACAGTTTAAAGCAGTAATGATGAATCATTACACACTTGTGACCCCCTCATAACAGTTATTATTCTTAACGTAAACCTGCAAAATTCAAATTATCCACAAATTTTCCAAATGATTTGTGACACCTTCCTCTTTGGCCAGACCTACACCATGATTTTCATGCCAATTCTGAGCCTGTCCACTTCAGTCCTACTTATGAAATCTGATTACAAGCAAGTAATTTCAGAACAAACAATCTCAGTCTCTTAATTCCTGAGCTGCTCTGTAATATATATGATTTATAAAATGTGTAATTCATACCTTACCCCACCAGTAGGACTGTGGAATGGGAATATGGTCCAGACGGGCCCCACGAATCCCAGCTCTTCTATAAGCCTCCGATGTCAAATCTGGGAAATTTCTGTTCAGGTCCAAGTTCTGAGCTGTCTGTCGTCCAATGACCCATCCATTGTAACCAGCCCCCTATTTTGCAACACAGAAGCCAACTTCAGAATACCTCCCTGTCTCAAAACAGCACTTTGTGGAAATTCTTTAATCAAAAGGAAGTTTTAAAAGAAGTAAACTGAAAATGTCTGTACTGTTAAAAACCCACGCTTATCAATTAATCACATTTTGTCCCCATGAATATTAATGCACTAACTAGCATACAGGAAGTGTTTCACTCACCAGTGATGTGACTCATGAGAGAAACACAGAGGTCCCTTGCTCAGAGCAGCATGCAGAGTGGGTTAGAGGAGAAAAAGAAAATAGAGCTGATGCCCCAAGACCAGATGAGGCAGAGTCCAATAACCCCAGACTCATACAATGGACAGAGCTCACCACATGAGCAAAAACAGAGAAAGAAAAGTCTAGTTTCATGTCAGTGGTGGTTGAGAAAACAGAGAGGGGGAAATAAGAACGTCAGGTAAGAAATAATAGAATCTCGGATTCCACAGGTCTCCATCAGGCATGAGCTGATCTCTGAAAACCGCCATCCATTACAAAACTTAGTACAGAAAATATTCACATTTCATTATGCCTACAGTTTAAAAAGAGGGTGATCAGCATGGTATTAAACTTTCCTTATAAAACAATGTAAGTCTTTATAGTGAGTCAGTAGGCATTTTGTTCTAGGACTGATAGCAGAGAGTGCTAAGTGTACGAAAAAGTAACAGTCATTCCCACACCATCACAGGCAGGCAGCAACAATGACAAATATGGCTCTGATTTCCTCTTAGTTCTGTTCACATCATCTACGGAAAGCAATGCACTACCAAATCTATCTGGGATCCTGGCAGTCAATCAGGTCTGAACATCCCCTTATAATAAAACTTTTACCTCTTCTGCAGCCAGTTCATACCCATCAGGATTGAGTGAAGGCAGGAGATGAATTCTGGTGTTGTTAATCAAGGCCTGGATTCGAGGATTCCCAAGAAGATATTCTGAGCACAGATACTGTGCGAGGTAAATCAGCAGTTCCTTCCCCACAACTTCATTTCCATGCATGTTGCCAATGTACTTAAATTCTGGCTTGACTGTGGAATGTGAAATAATAAGATGCTTTAATTTGATTATACCTGATCAAAATCAGACTAACTCAAGTTGCTAACTGTTGAGTCAAAGATTTATTTACTCTACTTTCATGCACATGTTCCTTCAAATAGCACAACAGTTCTAGGTGAGCTTCTCTCCATTAAACACCAGTTCAGCAACAGTTTAAATTGTCTGAAACAATGTTAAGTCCAAACTATCAGGATTCCAAACCATAAGAGGCGAGCTTTTGCTGGAGTCATTAATTGCGAGCAAAGGATACTGAAAACAAAAACATCAAGCCATGGCTGGGAGGAAAAAAAAATACAACCCTAGCACTCTGACCTACCTTGGGGGGTTTCAATGCCTTATTTTGTCACAGATCCTGGAAAAGACCTGGAGACATGTAATAAATTACCCCTTCATTTGGGAAAGAAGCTGTGTTATGGGTAAAAAGGGGCTTTCAGGCTAAGTAGCCCAGGAATAAGCCTGTTACAAACACGTAATTTTGCAATTCCCTGTAGTTATTCTCTCAATTTCCATCCTTCCTTAGAGACTAATGGAAAGTAGAAAATAGGTGCACTTTGAAGACATTCTTTCCTGTCTATCCCTCCATCTTTGCCTTTGATCCTAAACCAGCCTTGAGCACTAGATTCTGGAGGGGGCCTGGTACAGAGCTACTATGCCACTTGCTCAGGCTGGCAAAATCTTCAGCTCTGGAGCTATTTCTACCTCCTTTTATGCTGTCCTGAGCAGCATGAAGCGACAGATTTAGAGAAAAATGCTAGGAAATGTGTTAAACTACCACCTTTTATCATGCCATATCACAGTTTTCATTTAAAAGTCTGATTCATAGGCTTTGTGTTTTCCTGGCAAATGGAGTACAAGCTTAAAAAGACACCTGCAACTTATTTTCTTTGAAAAAGAGACAAAGGGTGATAGGCCAGGAAAATGTAACGTAGATCTTTGGTCTGTTAATGACATCTACTGGGACCTGATTAAGTTTAAAGCACCTCAAAATACCTCTAGACCATGCGAGGCAGCACAGCTGAGAGTAAACAAAGCCACCAGTCTTTGCTGTCCTCTCTGAGTCCCCTGCAGCACAGCACACAGAGGACACAGCAGCCTGACCTGAGATCATAATCTCAACAAAATACTAGGTCAGATGTAGTTCAGTTCTGCCACACTGCTGAGGCTGTGCTGATGTTGGAGCTCTTCTGATGAGAAGCAATCTGAGGCTCCCAGCAATGGCCATAGCAATCCACCTTATCTAGGCAAGTATAATTTTTGACCTGGGAGCTGGCGACTGGAAAACAATAACTAATACTGCCCTAGAAAGTTATCTGCTTTGTGAAGAATTTAAAACACTTAAAAATCTGGCCCTTGTTGTCTTAGTGATGAAACTACAAAATAGAGATTTGTACTGTTCCCCTTTGCAGAAAATTTGTGAGGACTCATATTCTAATGTATATGTTGGCACCTCTAGATAGTATAATAGCATCGATTCAGGGGCTATGATAACATAAACTCCTGGTATCATCCACCTGTTACTCTGACATGAATCTGTGTTCAGGAGGATTGTTTTCTGTGCTGAATCATCCTTCCTTAGTGTCAAAGTCCTCCTCTATCTGAGGCCATCTCTGAAGACTTGTGTATTTTAGGATGTGAAGGACAGTGAGGAAGTGGCAGATGATAGGGAGGGCAATCAGTAACAGGAAACTATCCCAGATTTGTACATTGGGCACAAATAACTAACAGTGATATCACTGCAACCAAATACACGGTGATACAAGGAACAGCATTACCAAGCATGGTCACGCACAGAGCTCATAACAGTAAGAAATTGCTGCTGGGCTGTAATTGCTACAAGGAGTCATCAACTATCATTGTAACTCAGAAACACAAGGGAGGAGAAATGTTCTGGTGTCAATGTTTCTTACAGCTTAAGTGATATCCCAGTAAAAGGGCCTGTTTTCGCTTGGATAATCTGGTCTCCCCTAAAGCAACCTGATCAGCACTGCTGTAACTCACGCAGTTCATGGTGTCCAGGCTTGGTTGAAAACTCAATCACAAAAAGATCCTTCCCTTCAAAACTGCGACCTATGCTGTAAGTTGTTGCAATGTGGGAGCACTTAGAAGCAGTCTTCTTCAGGGTGCTCACCATTTGGGAATATGAATGGTGTTTGAACTGAATAAAAGTTGCTGGCATGTCTGAAGGCAAAACTTCCTCAGCATCTACTTCTCCTGCAATGAAAAATTGTAACACAGTGTTTAAAACCATAGTGCTTAGAAGACTGTATGAAAACCTGCATCTTTTTTTCAAATTATCTTTAGAATTAGAAGAATTGTAGAAAATAAAACTGCAATCAAAACCTCAAATGTATTTAGTACATCCTATACTTTATTGTGGTATGTTTTGTTTGCAAAATGCTACTAATGCATATGCACACTAACAAATATTTGTGCAATCTCCAGTTAAATTTGACCTTTGGCATGCTAGCTCATTTCAGTAACAAACTGTACAGATTTTTCCCTTTAAATTTGGTGAATTTTTTTTTTTTTTTTTTTTTTTTTTTTAATGAGATTCATCTGTCTTCAGCTATCTGGATTTTCTTCATCCAAACAAAAATCTGTGACAATCATTAATGAGAATATTTTAATGAGCTGTTAAGCTTGACAGGCAGTCACAGATTTACAAGTGCACTAAAGTTTCAGTTTTTAAATAAAATATTTCAAATATATAGACAGCTATCATACAGGACAGGGCTTATCTAAACACATCCAAATATCTTGCTCTGCACTGCCTGTCTTGAAGCTCTTTTTAAATGAGGGAGACAAATAGATACTTCTTCTTTTTAAATAAGTATTTAAAATAGGTTGAACAAAATTAATGGCATGTTACAGGTCTCTACAAAGACAACAGGCTGAGATGACAAGCGAAGAGGTTTTGTGGCACAGGTAAGTCAAGCTGAGTGAGATCAGACCCTCCCCATGCAGACGAGGTGTGCCAGCAGAGCCTTCTTCCTTCCTCACCTCGCAGCTTTGCCAGCGGGTCAAAGCACCCCTCCTCCTCCCCAGCGAAGAACCGGTCACAGTCTAAGAAGTAGGGCCAGGCCATGTCTATTGCATCAAAGGCAGGGAGGCAATTCTTTTTGAGGTTTTCACAGACGTGCCTGCAGGGCTTTATGGCTTTGTCCTTTTCACACTGCGGGGCCAGCACTGAGCAGCCCAGCAGCCTCAGGTCGGGGTTGCATTCCCCCTGGAGCAAGTTGTGCAGCACGCTGATGAGCAGGTACTCGTGGCTGTACTCAATCACTTCTCGAGACTTCTGATCCAGAAAGTTGGGATACACCATTTGAGTATAGGCAACATCAGTACAAGAACTCAGGGCAATATCCACACATTTGGCTATGAAAAGGAGATGAGCACAGGAAAAATAACCACTGGCATTCTGAATAGACAAAGAGAACATATAACAAATGCCATGTCCAATGAACTTATTTCTTTAGTTCTCAGGTAGGCTGGAAACAGTTTGCAAACTGAATTGCATGTTTAAAACCACTTATAGAAAGATGATGATAAGCATGCTTTGGTTCTGGAGATATAATTTGAGCTTAGGAATTTGACCAGAGAATTCCTAAGAGAAGAGTGGGAATTTGCTGGTAAGAAAAACTCAGATTCCTGAACAAAAGTGTATTTGTGATATCACTGTCTCCCCTGTCCTTGAACTGCCATATGGATTCCCTGAGTAGGTGTGGGAGCCTATAGGTTTTTTTCTTCAGTGGTGAACATACTGCTAAGTTATCTCTTTTCTCTGCTTGGCCCCACAAAATTTGTAGAGTTTAATAACTCTGAAGCTACAGACCCTCCATGAAGTTTGACTGATACTGCCCAAAGAGATGAGAAGTCATTGTGGTGCTTAACTCACAGGCAAGTATACCCATAATATGATTACACGGGTGTTCTCATAAACCCAATACATTTTAAGAAATCACATTAGGAAGTCTTGGAAAGGATAAGTGTTGGTAACACCTTCAACCCACTTAGAAGTGAAAAAGAGTAATAGAAAGACACCTCTTCATAAAATTACTGGCTGTTATAGTAATGAGTCTACATTTGAGTGTTCTTCTCTTGGTAATGATTCTGGCTGGTAACAAATACTGTTGTCACAGCAGCAAAATACTACACTGTGTGAAAGAGTACATTTCTCAAGAAAATCCACTGTAGCACCATCATGAGTATACTTGTCAGGAAATCATGAAGAAATACTTATGGTTTTGAGGTTCTCCAAGAACAGCAAGAAAAGACACTTCATACCTTTCTGTACAGTTTGGCATTGACCTGGAAACAAAGAGGAAAAGAAAAATCATTACAGGGTGAGGATACATGGTTCCTACTTTGTGTTAGGAATTGTCTGATCTGGTATCTGCTGCAGCTCTGTGTCCTGAGGTCCAGCCATACCAGAACAAGCACATATTCTCAGCAGACACATATTACAGAATCACAGCATAGACTGAGTTGAAAAACCCCATTTCCCCTCATCCACACACAGTTAGGTGCCAAGGAAATTTCCCTAATCTAAACCTAGGCCTTTTTAAATCTGGTTAGTCTAAAAGTCCATGAGTCCTCCTGTACATATCAAGGTGTTTTATTGATCTCTCCTAAAAAATCTTTTTGTCCCACGTAATGCTGTGGATATCTTTCCTGAAAAGAAATCCAGCCTTTGCTAGATATGAGGGGACTTTATTTCTTCCTCATCCTACTTCATCGTATCTCTAGCAGTTGCTTTTTATCACACTTTTAATAATATCTTAAAACCAATTCTTTTTCTCCCCAACTACTCTCATAGGAAAGCTTTTCCAAAAGATCACTCTTCTAATGGCTAGAAATTGCCTTTTAATTTCCTGTTTAAAAGTATTTGTGGCCAGTTTATGTCCATTGTTGTTGTGCCAGCATTGTCCTTTAGCTTAAGTAGCTCTCTGCATTCCCTGGTGCATTCCTTCACACTGCGTTTGCAAAGAGCAAACAGATCTCCTCTACTTTCTGTTTACTAGGTTAAATAAATGATGCTTTCTTCATTTTGAAGGAACATGGTTTGATGACCCAGGAAATGTTTCTTTTGCTCCTGTAGCCAATGATTCTATATTGTCCTTCTCCAGTATTGGCAACTAAAGAAATATATTTCTGCCAAGGTATTGGAGTTGGTTTTGCCAGTGCCTCTTAGAAGCTAAATCACTCTGTGAAGCCTCAACACCACCAGGTTCACCTTTCTTCGGATGTAGTGGGGATCTGTTCTGTTGCTATTTCTTCTTGCTCTCACTGGGGGGACAGGCATCCAGCTTCTTGCTTAGCAAATTGAGCATTTGTCCTCCCAAGACCAAATTCATTATGTTTTCTTTTTTTCCCTGCTAAAAAGAGCTTAAACTTCTACTCCTGGCATATTTGTTTAAATGTAATCATCTGCATATGGGTTGCTAATGAGTTGATCATTCTTTAGCCAAAATAAACATTGTAATGAGAACCAAGTTAACCCTGGGATTTTATCTTGGAAGGGGACATTTAATTGGAAATTAGTCTAGTTCTATATTATGGATTGTAATTGAGTCACATTACCTCATAAAATAAATAAGGCATCAGAACTGGCAGAAACAGCCCATCCGCAACACCAACAAGTTCTGTTAAGAAGCAAGCTAGAAAAAAATTATATCCATACTAACTCCTTTTCTGGCTCAGTACATTATGATAATTGCATTAAATAATACCTGGTTCATCAACAGTGCCTTCCATTACAGGATTTCAGTGGTTCCCCAAGCTAGGCACAATCCCCTCTGTGAGTTAGTTACTAAGGTCAAGGCATTTCTAAAAAAGCTTCATCTCAGCCAGATACTGCATGCAGTGCTACATCTGGGGATAATCAAGGAATAGCATTCTGTACAATGCTAGCTTGGAGAGAAAGAAAGAAATGATCTCGTGTTAGTAAGAGCTCCAGCAATTAATTCTGTTGATAAAATTGGATGTCACTACCCCCTGAATCTGGACAGTCTTATATACTAACATCATCATATCCACATTTGAGAGACCTTGGACATAAGTCTGGAGACAGTCAAATGTTCCTTACAGAGGGGAAAATGTAGTGTGGAGAGGATTGGCTTGAGTTTAGCCACATCCCAATGAGGAGAATGACACTATCTCTCTTTATCACCAGGGTCATTAGCAATGAATCTCTTTTGTTATCTTCAGGGGTGGACAAGAATTATTTGACACTTTTTTCCCTCTCCTGATCAGAAAATTATGTATTGTAGCTATTGTTTTAGACTAGAGGATTGCATGTGCTCGGCACAGTTCTTCATGGGGCATTTGGGGAGTGTTAAGGGTCTTTCTACAACTGCTCACATTTTTTCAAAAGTAAGAGGCATTTCCCCCTCTGCTGGCTCCAGCACCAAGCTACAAACGTCCTTTTAGTTTATCTCTCTGACATGCATTGATCAGATAATGAAACTGAAGCACACACAGTCTCTCCAACCACTGTTGCTGTGCAGGAGTGCTCTCAGCCATCAGTCAGTTTGAGATGTGGCACAGGCCTGTTCTCGATGGCATCTCAGAATTCTGCTTATTCAGCTGGAGCAAAAAGGTGTTCTGGCAACACGCTGGAACAAGCAGAGGAAACCAAAGGGAAAATGCAGCAGGCGGGTCTGGACGTGGTGCTGCTTCTCCCTTCTCCAGCTCTCTGAGCAGCAGCAGACTTACTGCGTTTAGCAGATGCCTCTTTCTGCCCAGCTGGCCAGAAGGAGAGGGAAGGGAAGCAATGGATAGCTGATGGAAGAGATGTGAAATTCCACTGATAGGCTGTCCCAGGGTTCACCTGAGGACTGGCTCCTTTTGTGAGCAGGAGGAGGTGTTAGCACAGGAGAGGGAAAGACAGCTCTAGTTTCAGACTGTGCTACATGTCATCTACACTTCGATATTTTTACTATATTTATGCAAGGAGAGGAAATCTATTAAGCAACATGGCTATTGTTTGTTAACAAAGATGCTGTCTGAAGAGGATAATTATTTTGTAGATGAGGAACCAAATCCATATAAATCTTTTCCATGGCAACTGAAGCTATTCATCTTGGTATGTGATAAACAGGGGTGATTCTGCAACACCTCTGCTTAGTAGATAAAGCTTTTGCACTACTTGTGATCCAGGATGCCCATTACTAACTCAAAGCTACCAAGACTCATCCACTGATTAGCAAAAGTGGCTCCTTGCTGCTGAGTCCTAAACCCAGCTCTAAACCTAAATCTAGATCTAAGCTAAAATTAGATTTAAACCTCACACTTTTGCAGCATATAATGGCATTTTCTCTCTGTCTCTCCTTACTAGAGATATCCATGCAACTTCTTCTGGCCACCTCTCCCCATCATGCAAGCTGCCATATACCAGCCACAGCTCTGTCTTGTAAACACCCAGGAGTGAAACAGCTTGAGATTTCAGATTATCAAGAGTGAGTATACATACAATCAAGAGGGAAAAGGTCTGGTTTATACCAAACCTTGCTTTATAGCCAGTCTTAATTGTGTATGTGTGCTGATGTGGTGCTTTGACTTTCCCAATGTTTCCTAATGCCAATGCTTACATATGTTTTGGAGGGTGCAGCTCTGCAAGGGCCAAGGATAATTCTGCAGGATGTGTGCTTATATAAATAAGTGTGGATACACGTAGCTGGGCCAGAGCCTGCCTGTCTGGAGAGCCAGCAGCAGGAAGCTCTCCGAGGCCAGCTCCCAGGCTGCAGCTGGACGGTCTGTTCCTGCAACCTTGCACCCACTGGCCTGGGTCTTTGCACACAGAAATCACCAGAAAACCCCCATCCCTGCCCATGACAGCACATTTTCTCTAAGCTCTGGCAATGCCAGAAGAGTTCAGCCACTCCCTTCCTCATTTTCAGAAGGGAAATCACAGGAGCTGATAGAGAAAGAGTTTCTCAGGTCTCCCAATTCCCTTGGCAGGCTTCAATCGCTGCTTCTTCTGGGCTTGAAAGAGTCTAAAATTTTTCAATTTTTTTGTGCAAAGGCTTCCCTGGGCTCAAAGGAAGACAGTGTCACCTCCTCTCAAAGTCCCATCCACCGACAGGTTGGTACAGAGAGACCTTTTTCTTCCTGACCCAGAACAGCCTTTTCAATTTTTATGTTTATTTTTGTATTCTAACTGTTCCACCAGAGCTACAAAAGTCCTTTCAGTAGCACAGCTTCTATTTAAGATTATGGATAAAATAACTTATTGAAGAGGAGAAAAGCCATTTCAAGCTTTCTGAGCTCTCTCTATAAAATTTGCTTCTGGTTTTAATTTGCAAAGGCAAGCTTGAAAATCTACAATGCAGCACATACATATTTTATTGCCAAGCTTACATTTTTTCCCCTTGATGATTCAGCAGCAAAGGAAGCAAGCTGCTGTGATTAACCCTAACCCGGACAACAGAGCTCAACAGCTACTTCTAGTACCAGGAAGGCCAGTTGCCTTTTCAAGACCAAAGTCAACAGGAGACTCATGTGATTGATGACCTGGAATAAGCCTGAGGGCAAGTCTTAAATCTGAAATATTGAAGTCATTCAGGGAGGCAGATTGCTAGGGGGTGTGCTGGTCAGTACAGATCAAAATAGATGAGATAATTTATATTGTAAAGATCAGCATAACCCCTCCCAGCTTTCTGGGCTTCTTACAATACTTTTTTAAACTAGAAGAACATATGTATTCATTTTAGTCCGTTTATAGTCAAAGCCTCCACTTTTCCAAACAAAGCATTTCAATTCCTTATCACATTACAGTTACTCTCCTGGCTGTTTTACATGGTTCATCAAGTCGGTCTTTCCGTGATATTCTGCCTTTGTCACTAAAGAGACAAAACTTAGTAGCAAGATACAAACGCTGCTGAGCTGAACCATTTTGCAAAACACAGGAACAGCACCTTCAAAGGGCAAAGCACAGCCTGCTTCCAGAGCTACAGCAAAAGGACAAGGGCAGGACAAGATCCATTACATAACACTAAAATGGATCAGAATCACCAGGAGGAGGGTATGGGGAGGAGTGGAGATGTAAGGGGACTTGTGGCAGAGTTATGAGAGAGCTGAGTAGCTCGGGCAGAGGGAGAATGGTTGAGCAGAAAGCCCAGAAGAGAAGGCAGCTACACACCCAAGGCATACATGCAGGGGCAGAAGTGGAGAAGATTTCCAGCCACAGAGAAGAAATTCCAGGGAAACTGGAGGAGAGAGGAGTGCTTGCAAAAAGCAGCCACATGGTTAACTCCATTTTCTGGATACATCAAAGGTTTTGTGAGTAGAGAACTGAATAGATGTTATTAAGCCTCCAGCAATTGCAGTAACTGCCTGGGGGAGGGATGTGTTTGCAGCAGGCAGAAGCAGTGCCCAAGAGCTCTGTGCAGCCCTCCTTTAACCCTGCTCCCTCACTTGGAGAAGCCTGAAAGCACCTGAAAGAGATTAATGCCTCATCTGCCTTTATTTTGCCAGAGCAAGATCACAGCAGGAAGATGCAAGCCAGTGTCTGTTGCCAATCACTCTTCTTTCTAAGCCACCTGCTGCCTGGCATTCGGTTAAACATCCATTTTTATTGAATTACTGAAGGTGTTCCCACAGCAATGACACTGCAATCAGCTCTTTCGGGGTTGTTTCTCTCTCAGGACTGCTCTGGAGCCAGTGAGAAGGTGCTGAAGCTTTTCCATGGATGATGTGAGGTCACGACCTGCAGACCACAGGTCAAAATCTGTGCAGATGCACACCTAGAGCTGTCACACGGCAAGGGCACAGAGACAGCCTTAGTGGGCACCAGTGATCCTCCCTTGTTTCTCGTTGTTCAGATGCAACTTAAACATGCCTACAGTTGTAGGTAGTGCCTAAAAGAACTGATGAAGAGTATTTCTGTCTGTCTGTCCCCACCACTGCCTTGGTGCCTCTAGTGACTCTGGTGTCACCCCAGCTGTGTCTCTGGCTGGTCAGTGCTGCTCCAAGGAGTCCTTCAGGAGCTGAAAATCCTGAATATAAACATAATTCCCTAAACAAAACCTACTAAATGCCTTTTTCTGGCCTCAGTTGAGATCTTCTCCAAGTTGCAAGGGAAAAATTACCCATTGGGAAAACAGAATGCAGCAAAGATGATGACAACAAAGTGGGCCAGCAGTTGCCAAATTGGCTGAAGGCTTAATGAGCTGCATGTGTAAACAGGGCCGCTGCTGAACAAGCATTTCCTGTGCACCAGGATGATCTGGAGACATATGGAGATCATCTCTCAGGGTCTGGTCAGTGAAGGAAGAAGAAATAAGCTCAAATCTGGGGGATTCTGGCATTAAACAACAGCTGGGTAAGAAGGTGGAATAGGTCAGGAAATTTCTACAATTATCATCTAAAGTATCAATTTTTTTGCCAGGTTGTCTGGCAAAGGATGAAAACACTTATTAGGTAATCTGGATCTGTGATGCCCCCATACTTTACTCTGTGACCATACACTCTTTACTGTTCAGTTCCCATAGTTTAACGATGTAGTACTCTCCAAGCACTTTGGCCAACAACCCACCACAATCAGAAGCTTTTCTTTAAGCAAGCCCAACTCTGTTGAATGCCATGGGACAGAGTATCATGTCTGAAAAACTGAGGATTTTATCTTTTCTCCCACAATCTTTCCAAAACATTTGCCAAAACATCATCCCATCCTCTTTAAACAGTGTATCCATCCCCCTAGATCAACTCTCTTTTCTTCAGTTTAGATGCATGAGGACTGTTATAATTAACATCACATCTGATGCTTCTGTAAGTAGAGTTTAACCAAATGTGGTACTTTCATGTTACAAAAGATTGACAGTTAATTTAACAACCTTGACTTAAATCTGTGCCTTAATCTCATACTGTCTCCTAGATAAATGTATCCTATTATAACCCTAAAAATTGGGCGTCAATTATATCAGCGGAATTACAACAGTATAAATTAAGAGATTGAAATCTCAGTTTTATTTCTAAAGTGGACTAAGTAACACCAATTCCCTAAAGTCCACTGATCTGTGACAGCTGCATCCAACTGGGAGGGTGATTTTGTCCAAACAAGATTCAGCAGTCATAAAAACCCTGGGTCATAAAAGTCCACCAAAGACACCAGGACATGGCCCACCAGCCTCAAACACCACGCTCACAACTGATAGGTGACTTCTGCATGGTACCTCCATGCTCTGCCCTGCATCAGGCAGTAACACATGACATTTATGCAACATTTGGCCCAGGCTTCGGAAGGGGTTTGCTCTGACATGGCATCAGCAGCCTAAAAGGGACCATGGTAGCTGTCAGCCAGCCAGCACCCTCAAACACTGTGACTGTGTGAAGGGAAAGGTGGTGTCTAGAAGTGTTACAGGGGATCAACCAGCAGTGTTATTAAGTCTTGCTAAAAGCCTAGCTGTGACTAAGAGCAGAGGGGTTTTGTTCAGGTTTTGACTTCTATGTATTCACACCTCCACACTTTAAGGATGTCTGTATAAGTATTCTGAAGAAAGCATTGCCTTCAGATTAAAATCATGCATAAATCATTTCAGCAGTATAAGGAGATACCTGTGTATTTTATTTTCAATATAAACTTACTTTCCCCACATAAGCGTCTGTTTCTTATCCCATTTCCCAAGTTAAAAGGAGCTGAAGGCCAATGTTGCTAAAACAATAAGTGTGTAGAAATCCTAGAGCCACTGGCAGGAGTTCAGCAGAGCTCACATGATTCAGTGATGACAACTGGCTTCACAAAGAGCAGGAATTTCTCATCTCATGAGTGAGCACGATGCAGACACTAGTTCTGCATTTTTTTGTTTTGACAAAACTTGGACACATCCATCTCAGGTCCAGCCAGCGAGATTCCTGCAGCTTGGGCTTTCCCATGTGTGGCAGCACAGTCCTGTGGTCATGCTCCATGTCAGCACCTGCCAGTGCCAGCCACAGCCGGATGAGGGACCACCCCACTGGGGCAGGGAGAAGCCCCCAGCCCACTGCCAGGACACTTAGTGCAATCACAGGAGCACAGGAGCAGCAGCAGCAGCTGGAGAGGCTCTGCCTCTGTGTGTGCGCAGGTTTCACCAGGAAACCAGCATGAGAAACATCCACAGCAGGTGAACAAATTTGCTCAGGTCCTATGGAGCTGGGGCCAGTGGGGAGGTCATGGGAGGAAATAACCTTTTTGCCTTTTACTTAGAAAAAACCATAGCACATTGTGGAGTTTGGAATTGCAGAGAAGAAGAGGGGAAAGGTGTAACATCTCTATGTGAACATGCTTTTTCTGTCAGTCTGACAATCAGTCTTACTCATTACTCAATGCTATAGCTCAGAGAGGAGCCAGTGCCACAAAATGTGTTCTGGGCCCCAGAAAAATACTGTAACTGTCCCCTGCCTCCTGCCCTGGTGGTTTCTCACTCTTCATCTCTCTTCCGCACTCCCTCCCATCTCCAGTGGCTAAGGTCAGAGATCTTCAGGATGGGACAATGTATGCCTCAGGAGAAAGCCAAAACGATGAAAACAAGGTGCTTGAAAGAGGAGGAGACCCACAAGGGACAAGTGTGCCAACCAGCTCTCTGGCTGCTCTTCCACCTCCACAGCTTCAGCTTAAACAGTTCCACTCCTCTGGACTCCTGCCTGGAGAAGAGGAGGCTCAGCGGGACCTTCTCCTTCTCTACAATTTCCTGAGGAGGGGTAGTAGCTGGGTGGGGGTTGGTCTCTTCTCCCAGGTAACAAGTAAAAGGACGAGAGGGAAAGGCCTCAGGTTGGTCTGGAGGACGTTTAGGTTGGATATTAGGGAAAATTTCCTCAGAAAAAGGTTGTCAATCTTTGAAACAGGCTGCCCAGGGAACTGGTTGAGTCACCATCCCTGGAAGGATTTAAAGATGTGTAGATGCGCTGCCCAGGGACCTGGTCTGGCGCTGAACCCGGCGGCGCTGGGCTCGTGGTTGAACTCGAAGATCACAGCGGTCGTTTCCAGCCGCAGCAATTCCGCGGTTCTGTCACCTGACAGTCTGTGCCACCTGCCCGAATCACCCTTCAGACGCTCGGGCAGGGATGGGGAGCGTGGCACAGGGATCGGGAGAGTGGCACAGGGCTCGGGGGGGGGGCACAGGGCTCGGGCAGCCCTGAGGGGCTTGGGGCGGGTCAGGCCGGTGCCTCCCTCAGCCCCGTGTGGGAGACCCGGAGCCGCACGGGGGCACCACAGACAGGGGCACCACAGACAGACAGGGGCACCACAGACAGGGGCACCACAGACAGATAGGGGCACGACAGACAGACAGGGGCACCACAGACAGGGGCACCGCAGACAGACAAGGGCACCACAGATAGAGGCACGACAGACAGACAGGGGCACCACAGACAGACAGGGGCACCACAGACAGGGGCACCACAGACAGACAGGGGCACCACAGACAGATAGGGGCACCACAGACAGGGACACCACAGACAGATAGGGGCACCACAGACAGGGGCACCACAGCCGGCGGCGCGGCCGCGGGGCCAGGGCGGCCCGAGCCGAGCGGGGCTCGCACCCCCG